>JAPWLS010001697.1:0-59121 GCA_028551675.1 Tineola bisselliella | reverse complement strand
AAGATCTGTTTAACATTCTTCAACAATTTATTTATTTAATGTACAATACGAAGAAATGTAAAGATGTGGATGATAGTCGGTTTCAACTCTTTGTTAATAGTTAGAAAGCGTCTGACATAAATGAGAACTTTAATAAAAAAGTTAGAAGCTTTGACGCTAGTTCAATACCCCCATCTAAAGCTGAACTTTATCAACAATTTTTAAGAGCTTACTACATTTCTAGCATCTGGAAAAATGCATCCGAAAAAAACCCTTCTGTGCTAAACCCACTGGAATGCGGTTGGGAAGAACGAGACACCTCATACGTGTTTAAATGGTTTGAGGGAGATCAACTTCCATGTTTCGTTCGTGATTTTATTCAAAATGTACCAGGTAATTGTATTATGAAAAATTCTCCTTAGAATTTTGTCGATCCAATTAAAAATTTTATACTTAATTTTTGCAGATAATTCTGAAGATGGTAACCAAATGATGAAGAAGACGATGAGCAAGATGATGAAAGTAGTGATAATTCTGAAGATGAAGCTGACGAATAATAATAACTAATGTAAATGTCAAGAAAAGTTAATCAATAAAATGTTTAATCATATTTTGTTATAATAATGATCATTATTATTATTTCATAAACAACCCATCTTCCCCATCCATAATAATAAAATAGTAAATATCATTTATTCTTATTTTTTTCATAATATATCCGTTTGCATGCAAAAATTATCGAAGTTGAAGTAATTAGAGTAAGTACATGTACTCACACTGTGAGGGATATTTTGTTGTCTGCCGGAATGTTATAACCGGCGAAAATGTCTGCCATTTAAAAAATAAGCTTGTAATATACAAATAACATATATAAAAATCAGATTTGGTAAAATAAATCTAAAAAATTTTTTTTTTTGAATTTTCAAAAGTGTCTGCCAGGAGGTTAATACCCTCCAAACTGTCTGCAATTTTGTTTTTTGGTTGCAATAGTTGTACTCTTTGATGTGTCCAAACGGCAACTTTGGTAAAATGAATTTGATTTTGGTCTAATTTTCGTACCTGTCTTACCTGAGTGACGTCATACCTACCTTCGCTGGGCTTAGTGACGCCCCATTTCATGTAAGGTAGGTATGGCTGTACGATTGACCAAAATATCAGCTTTGGTAAAATGAATATGGTCTGCCGGGTACTGGCTCTTAGACTATAATTATAGAGTTATTTATTTATAATTTCCCAAGCTATTTCTGCTCTTTAAATAATGATAGTAAATGTAAGTATTCTCATTTACATTCTTATTAATAATTATAATTATATTTTTGAGCGCAACTAGTAAATAATTATAAACATACTTTTTGTATCTTTTTCTTTAAATTTATTTATTAGTTCGTTTAACCGATTGGTACTAGAAATAGCATTATATTATCTTTGCTTAATGTCTTAGAGTATTGTGATAGAAGGTTACCTATCAGCATTCATAAATTTCATTCAATATGATTGTCACTATTTTAATTACTGTTTACTGGAAAATCACGTGATTGAACTGCTGGTTATATTAAGAGCAGTTGATGACAGTTTTTCTAAACATAATTGCTTTGAATTTGTTTTTTTAGTTCATGGAATTATGGCCTCGTTTACTTACGATGAATAGTCTACAAGAATTTTGGAAGTTTCTGTTTTGATGCGTCAGCGTAAAGTAAACAATTTCATAGTGTAAAAATAATGTTTACACTTTTTGTTTTGCAAATAGCTTACTTGTATTATCTCTACAGTTACATATTAATAATATAATTTATGAGGTTTCTTTTCATTTTCACGTCCAATTTGTTACCGTCATTTTAAATCACAGCGATTGTCAGTTTGGCGGCCATTACAGTTTCCGAATACCTATTGGACGCGGTTGGTTCTCAAGTTAGAAGACGTTGACCTGACTACCGTCATACCCGGTTCATTTTAATGTCCGCATTGGGGACATAGAAGGTTGTTAACCCATTGCAAATAGGACTTTTTAAAATTTTTAGAACACCTATTTACAATATTTTTTTTTGCATAAAACGGGTATTTTGTCATATATAACTTTTCACTAAAATGCTAGTTGCTTTCTCATAAAAACAGTTCCAGATATGACCCTAAATATTATAGTTACCAAAGTTACTGTCAAAATTGTGTTACGGACTACGCTCCGATAATTCTCACATGTATTCCTTAGTTAGGGTTCCGGTAACCTGGGTTATTCCCTTTATACATACGGGCGTAATTACCATAAATATTGATCGATATTTTTTTTCATACAGCAATATGTAACAGAAATGTCTGACCACTTTTTTTGTGCCTTCTAACAGCATTATCTGATAAAAATAAAGTCGAATAGATAGTAAGAAGGTGATGAGTAAAATACGATGATCTAATAGGCAAAATATTGATTTAACATAAATTTCGATTAGATTGAAACACGTGTGTATTTTGCTTATAATCAACCGCGTGATAAATTAAATTATAATTAAATATTCGCGCTTTGTTCATCCAAACTAAAATCATTCCATAGCTAACGGCAGCCAGCCAGTCTGCCAACAGCTGTTCGGCTCCGCGGTCGTGTGTCTTCGGTGGTTCGCGCGCCGTAAAAACTAAACGTCAAAATCAGCAGTTTATTTTAATTCATATTGGCGGTTTTATTCGTTATGATGTGTTTATTCGTATATTATTTATTTATTTAAACTGTAGTTTGTTAAATGAGGTTTTGTGTATATTATATTTTATTTAGAAACTCGTGCATAATTTAATATTAGCCATAATATTTTTATTTCGCGTTTGATTATACAGTTTCTCATAACTTTCCATTACAAACCCGTGTGTGCGCGAAACTGAAGAGTGACATACTTATCAATTCAGTTGCATTCCATTAAAATATATCGTAATAAAGATACTGTTCATGTGAGGTTTATTCACCATGACCATCTAAATGAAGGAATCGTATTCTGATGACATTATGTTGTGTTTTGTGCAAACTTTTAATGATAAAAGTGATACTATCAAAACTAGAAATAATGTTATTGATCAAGGTGAATTAAATAATAACAGTAGCAAATTATCACAGAAAAAACTTCATTTAAATAGAGTACCAGTGATAGTTGAAGGCCAGGATTGTGATTTTAGTAGTGTAGAACTGAGACATAAGCCAAAAGAATTTATAGGAAGGAACTTAAATCTGTCTTCAGAAGATAAATGTGAAAAAACAGAACCTGAAGTGAAGAGGAGTTTCAGTGATCGTTTCTCAGTCATCGGAGATGCCAATGGAAAAAGAGGTTCAAAGGGATTTCTAACAATTAGAAAAACTAGGTAAACAGGACAAATTTTTTATTATACTATTACATTTGTTAAGTAAATATTAGTACAGAAATGTTGAACCATAATGTGGTTTATTTAATTTACCTTATATAAAAATGTTTAATGTTTAGAATGATACTGATCACCTGGATACTACTAAATTAATTAAAATTTCTATGCTTTACCCATAAAATTTATAATATAAAATAAATCATTACATAGTTACTTATTTTATTATAATCAAGTGATTTTTATTATAAATAAAAAAAACTTATATATACTTAAAAACTTATATTATAAATAAAAAAAAAGTTTAATATTATAAAATCATGATTCAAAATACAAGAATATAAATTTGTTAGAGAATTCATGTTACTTACCTAGGTATTGTTATTGGAGTAATAATTGAAAGCTAACAATGTAAACAATAAAAAGCAACAAAAATATTTCAATGTCACTTTATAATGTAATTTGTTTGTGACGTCAACTTCACCCTCTTTAGTGCCAGTCGCAGAGTGACTCCTATTTAATAAAACAATATCAATTTAAAAAAATTGTTTCCACATTTTTATATTGATATTATTTTGTAAGGTTTAGATAAATATGCCTAGTTAATATTGACATATGTTTTTTATGTTTTGAAATAAAGTAACTAAAACGACCTTAAGAAGCTCATTGCTTTACGTACCAACCCCAACACATACAATTATAATGTCCTCAACTATTTAAACTCAAGGCCAGAAATCGCCGGCTTCATTGATATAGAAAAAAATCTCCTTTATATAAAAAAAATCAACCCATTCATGAGTTTATTCTTGAGATTGTATGGAACAATGAATTACAATGTAGTAGAGCGATAAGTTAACTTTTTAAATAACACGATCTATGGTACGCGTTGTTGTATTACTACTTGTTACACTTCTATGTGGAACTTTCAAATAGCTGATGGAAGACATGCAGTTTCAGATTCTCCAATTGTTTACCCGTTAGTAAATTCCTTTCTCCGCTATATTACTATGGTTGTTGTTATGACCTAACAATCTGCCATTCAACCTTTGCCTACATTATAATTTACCGCTGTAACGTATTTATATTGTACCCACAGCTATTGTTTTCTATACATCCTTCTTGACTCCACTGCTGCAGTGATTCCGGCCTTTTCCGTGGATGAAACCTAAAAAAAAATTTTCTCGTTAAACTAGAAGATATTGTCCGTACAATGACCTACGGACGAAAAAAAATATCAAGGAAGGTCATTGTATGAACAACTATATACAGAACATACAGAAAAAATTTGATAGCGATCGGATCATTCGTCTTCGAGTAATCACTGCAGCAAATTCGAAAAATGCTGTTTCGAGAAAAACGCGTTTAAAGATAAAATGATCGTTTTCACTGTTATAAATGAATTAAAATCATACTTACAGCTAGTCTTCTTTTCAGGCCTATCTCAGAGTTTTCTTCCTTTGATGTAAGCTCTTTTTCTTCATTTACAGCTTGTTGCATACCAAGTTTACACACTGTTTCAGCTGCAGTCCGCGAATTTGTGAAACATCCAGCAAAAGTTCGATGACAAAATTTGCATGCTAGACCCATTATTTCGACCCAACACGTGGATTTCTCGAAATTTCTATACTGATATATTTCTGGATACCTGAAAGCCTACGTTAGGAACCGGAATCGTATTACAATGACTGTAAAAGACTGCAGGCTCCGAACAATACCTCATATATAGTACGTCCCGTAGCAAATACAAACTATCTAACTGCCCAGCGGCTACTCTTTAAATGACTGTAACTCAAAACCTATTTGAGATATCGATTTAAAATTTTAGTATGTTATTTTTAGAAGTATAACCCATCGAAAAATGAACAAAAAAATTTTCGATTTTTTAAAAATTTCACACTAGGTGGGCCCCTTAAAACTTTCACTCATAGTAAATAATATTATAAGTTTTAAATTTTTATATTTTTTAAATATTTACGTAGATAATAATATCATACAATAATAAATATTACAAGACAATAAAGCACTGAACTTGATGAGAACATAAATATTGCAGTATGCACTATTTTGAAGTTAGAGAGGTGTTATTGTTAAAATTGAAAAAAAACAGCAGTATTTAATTCCTTACGTATAAAACACAGTGTACTCAGTAAGCACCATTTAAAAATTGGTTTTTTCATTGTAATTTAATCACACATACGAAATAAACAAATTTTTTCGCAAACATACGTACGATTTTATTCATACATGCATACAAACGTTTCATGATAGGTACATGTTTTACGAATAGGTGAATTTACCTTAACTAAGTCGAGCTAACGCTTTACCGTTACACAACAAACTTTGGTAAATCTGATGTTTCTGAAAAATCAAAATGTTTTCGGGCAGTCTTACATCGCTCATTGACAAATCATTTTCTTTTCGAATTTTCCACACTGTTTGACACTCGTTTAATGTATCACTGGTAGATGAAATTAACTGTTCACTCTTTTTCGAGCAAATAACGCAGAAATGCTTTGGATCAGTCATTTTCAAAACAAGTTTTCCAGTAAACAGCCCAGTCTGTACCGTCTCAATGTGCATCTTGTGATTGTGATGTGATGTGATTCTTTTAAAGGAAATCATTCATGTATGTTATGATATTATTATATACTTCATAAACAATAAAAAATAAATGTTATTTAAATGAGCTTGACATTTTAATTTGCAATAATAGTGTTGATAACGATTCAAAAATTCGATCAAGTGATTTATATTGACTTGAAATTAATAAATTAGAGAGAACTTGTTTCACACTTTAAACAAACAATCGTCAGTTGGCACGACGCCGGTGGATTCTTCGTCTATCGAGCTGCATAAGATGCAGCGCGCCAGAGGAATCTGGTCAGCACGCTCGACTTTGGAAAGCCGACTGACGATGAATCCACCACGATCAACGTGGCTGACGTTCACTTTCATGCTTGATTAGATATTAATAATCATTCCACAAAATTTCAAGTGAAGATCGATCACTTGAATTTTCCAATTTTCCGACGACTTCAAACCTCTGACTGACGATGATCCCCCCATCGGGAAAGTGGCTGACGAGTATTTTTACGTTTAATCATCAATAATTTACAATATAAACAAATTTTCATTCGCAGATCTATCACTTTTTTTCATAGATTTTCCGACGAGTTTCACAGCCTCCCACGCCCACACCCACCGCTACTGGACTGGCTGACGCGCGAATCCTATATGTTAATGTTGAGAACTACGCATGGTAAAAAAATTGTGTGCAGATCGATCACTAGTCCAAAAGTGACACCACCTCCCGGACCATTTAAAGGAATGAGTAAGTTGACTGACAACCTTTTAAAAATAATGATTATTTATATTTTAATTGACAAAAACGTCACGTTTCTTTATCAATGCTTCAAAAAGCAACAAGCCTTTTTCTACTTGAGCTTTTTTCGGTTTCGTTTGAACTTTATTAAGTTAATTTATTATTAGGCTACATTTTTATTACTATCTAATAGCCTTTACGAATTTTGTTGCCATAGATTGGTTTTTAATGTTAATGTTTGATGTAATAAAGTTATTTGCCGTAGCGATCGTTAAAGTGTAATCTCTTATTCACCCATGACCATGAACTGTCATTGTGTGTGTAATGTCTATAGTCAAAAAACTTATTTGGAGGTTGTGTTCTTTAATATTTAAATTAACGCATTTGTCACTCGGACGTGACGTTGCGATGAGAATCAACACATTGCTATTATTATCCAGTTACTATAGGAACTTTAAAAACACAATTTATCAATTTATAACGTTTTTATTAGTTGTTATTACGCAGAAAATGTGCAAAAATTATCTCACGAAATTCTAAGAAAATGTGGTTGAGACTGAGTAATCTATTTTTTTTATGTTGAATGCTTTTAACATTTTTAACGAATGTGTCTTCATGATGAAATTTTTTTAGGTTTGTCAATAGTTTACATGATGTTAATAGACCGTTTCATACGTCTTTGAAGTTTATCATCCGCCTACGTATACTTTGAATGAGTTTTTATTTGTTTCCCGTTATAGAGAATGCAATGTTGCTGAGAGACTAGAAAACAGTTGGCCACAGGCCAAAATGTAGACGACTAATTATGGTATACTGTTAGTTTATTTTTTATCGTAAAATTTAGCGCAACGAAAGTTTTTTAGTTTGACCTTATCAAATACCGCACCCTAAGGAATGAATGGGATTTATCGTGTTCACGTTGGAATCTTTGGGCGTACCCGGAACGGAAATGGTATTTTGGGGGTTGGAATATGACGCGATGATATTGTTTCTAATAAAAGTCGTGGTTTTTGATATACATATAGTTCGTGTTACCTAAAAAGAAAAATAACCTTAACAGTGTAATTAGTACAAAAATAATATTAGAAAAATCGTAGTTATTCACATTCAAGTATTAGGATTGAATAGTAGAATTATAAGCTGTTCTTGTGATTTCTAACCATGCGATGGACTTGAATTATAAGAATTTTTAGTTCTTTCTTTTCTAATACAGTATGCTTTGTTAAGTTATCAATCTTTATCTTTAGTGATAATATTAGTCTCCTCTTGACCACAGGCGGCGGCTACAAATTCTTTATAAACAAATGACAGACTAAATTAATCCGAATATACTATACATTAGTAAGCCGCGAAAAATTGTTTTAACGTCGATAATACCTATTTTTATTGAACGTGTAGTCTATATTTGCCACTTTACTACTTTAAAGGACAGTGTATTGACCAGAATAAAAGAAGTACAGTGAGTTAGTTCGGTCATGTAGAAAGGTTAACGATACATTATTGTGTAAATGAGGACGGCAGTGTAGGTAGGGCGGTATAATTACTTTTCTAGATCAGATTGATCAGCTAGAAACCCATAAAACGTCAGATGAGTAACAGGATGTGACAACGCGGTTTACAGTCTCTGCCTACCCTGGTAGTAACATCGTTGTGATATATGTTATGTGATTCGGAGAGCCTCTTTTGGCCTCTTATGACAAAAATCTATGATGAATGAGTAGGTGTAATAATAATGTGTTCATTACCAATAGAGTCACGTTTATCGTTTTAACTCCAACCATTCAACACCGTTGGAATTGCCGGATTTAAAATAGAAGGGCAACTTACTACTGCGTGTGTATGTAAGGTCCAGTTGGTTTCACGCTTTATCTAACTAATAGTTTGACATTTAACTACTAATAATTGTGACAAATAAAGTCAATACCGCGATTGTGTTAAAATAGAAGTTTTAGCGTTTAGAGGTAATTACAAACTCATTAATGGTTTTATTTTCATGATATCCGCTGTGGCTCATTGTGTTGTGTTGCGCCAGACTTCATTAAATTTGTTTTAGACTTTGTTTTTTGCGCAAACCAATAAATGTTAAACTTTATTTAAATTTATTCGTGATCTTTTTTCATTATTTATGCTATTGCCAGTTGAGATCTGTTTAATGTACTGATTTTTTAAACTCTATACACGTTGTGTGTGTTTGTATTTTCATTCCTAAATTTTCCACATTTTTGTTATTGCTTAAGTAGTAGGTACCACTGTTTATTGACGTGACTTATTTCTTCGTTTGCCTTCGCCCTAATTGGATTTGGAAGCATTTGCTTTATCAGAAAGACTCATTAAACAAAATGTTAACCTATTTATTATACTTGTAGTAAATGTCTTTTCCTAATATTAATAATTTAGGTTAATAGTATTCACCAGAACGTTGAGCACGAGATTCATACTATAGTAAGAACCGTAAATTTTAACTAGAAACATGATCTAGAGCTCATTTTTGAAGCGATAGACAAAATATAATAGTTACCTATTCGAGTAGTATTAGAGCAGTATTAGTTTCTTACTATGAAATAAATCGAGCAAACGAGAGATAGTTTTATCCGTATGGTGTTCTCAAACTGTACTAGCACTTATTTGGGTGTATTTTGGGTACGAATGATCCGATAGAACAGTTACGAGTAAAATTTGTACTCGTCAATCCGTGTAGGTTTTAGTTAACTTTTACTCACTTAAGTTATTTTTAAGAAGTAATTTTTATATTTTAGAGTAAACTGAATTGTACGCCGACGTATTATGTGTATACAGTACCAAACAATGTCGATTGTCATATCGCTGCACAATAAACAGGTGGTGCAGCTCTAATTGTAGTTGTTCCGGTCACTTGCACACAGACAGTTGGCAAATGCGGCTGTCCAAGACAAACATATAGCACAAACTCTCCTAAAATTAGAACTTATTTTCAGACTAACATAAGGTCTAGATATTCAATATCCATGTGATGTTTTTTGATATACATTTTTATTTGATTTGTTTATTCCATTATTATCTAATACACGGTGAGTTATATTAGGTTGTAATTGGTCACTTTTATTTCCATTATTGAACTAATAACCAGAGTCGTGGGATTGGTGGGACCTCCTTGTAGTACCTGTAAATAATTGATTTGATTATTTAGGACCATAGATTAGAATTTATACAGACGATTAAAAACTTACCTTACAAATCCACCTAAGGCTGTAAATGATTTGTCATTCAGAGGAACTAGGTCTGGTTCAGTGGGGTTTTCTTTTGGAACTTTGTAGAAATATCTGACACTGTTTGGTATCAATATTCCTGCAATTTATGATAATTGAGATAACACTCTAATTTGAATAGAGGTTGCCGAATATGTTTTATGATGAATATTTTAACAATCTTCATCAATTTAAAAATTATCAGTATTAGTTTTTTTAGTTAGTAGGTATTAACTTTTAGACAATTAATACAAACAACGCCTCATCTTCTTGCGATAGTAACAATTACACACATTACAATTACAATTTTTAAAATGCTTAATCAAATTAGACACAAAAGTGAATAAATAAGTGACTTTTGCTTTAAAAAAATTTAAATTACTATTGTAAATTTGTGGAATTTTCTATCTTTGCAGTACCTTAGTTATTGTAATTTGCTATTGATGATCGTGTTGTAACGTAATGTTGAGCCATTTAAAAGAATGCTTACCGTTTGCGTTGTATCGGTATTTGCGTAACAGTGATTGGATGTTTGGATTTTGTATATTTGATAGAACCACTATTGAACAAGGCTGAAACAATTAATGTTGTATTTTGCATTGTTAACTTTCATATTTGTCATAGGATATGTTTTGCTAACACTATCTTTAGTTATAATAAATAGTAATAACTTACTGTGTTAGTGTTCTTTTCTTTGACTTTTTTCTTCTGCAGTTCGTAATATGAATAATCATTGTCAGTATCTTTTTGCTCCGGATTTATTTTTTCTTTCATTGGTCTAACAGGCGCAGGCGTTGTTTGTATTGTCTTAAAAGTTACTGTTGACTGGTTCACTCTAATCGGATGGAATGTTATGAAATCGCTTTGTTGATATGATTTTGGCGGATAAAATTTTCTTAGTATCACGCGCTGAAATTAATATAAAACGTGATAGATAGCGTGATGGATACAAACCAAACCCGTTTTAGGGTCATTAAACTACATTACATATGTTTTAGTAGCGATTTTTTACAATGTATCTAGGATTTAATATCTATAGTTTTATGTACATGTATTATTTTTCGCGAAACTATTAACAAGTATGTGCTAATTACATGTATGTAATAGCTATAGAATTATAAAAGGACTTACATTTTCAACACACATAATTTTCACAATTGCTAGGAATATGACAATAAATTTCATTATTGACGTTCAGTTAAGCTTATTAACAACGAATGAATGATTCAACTTGCAGCAGCAATTGTTCCTATATTTATAAATAGTCGCATCAATATCCGTTTTAAATATTTCTTTTAGAAAAGGTCTGACGTATATATCAGACTAGCAGTCGACTGCGACGTTTTACGCCAAAATTAAAATAATTAAAAAAAAATGTAACATTACATCTTTAAATAAACTATAAGGTATATATTTTTTCATTTTATAATGTTACCCTGGTACAATATTAGGGTTCCCTCCAAATTAAAGGCGCAACAACGGATATTCCAAAATCAGAATTCTAATCTTTCTATACCAAACATGATTGGATAAAAACACAAACATCCGTACATTGTTTAAATATTATCATTAGGATTAGAATTGTAGACATGTTTGTAATTTTTCACTTATACTAAGTTTAATATTATCTCTTAGGAATTGATACTTCCTAAAGATGACGTAGAATGTAGCTCTTGATTGTCGTTGTGATAGTGATGAACACATAGTTTAAAATATGATTTACAATTCTATAACAGATAGAGCATAACAGATTTAATACAGGTGGCTAAGTTTCCACTTTTCTTGGAAATAATAACGATTACTTAGTTAAATATTAAATGATTGTCCTTGTTAAAGTCTAGAATGTTATTCATATGTGGCTTCTCATAAGAAAGATCCTTGTCTATGTATCAAATTAAGCTTTGCTTGAATATTTTATTTTGTGATCATATTGAGTGTATAAGCTTATTAAATTGTCCACGTAAATATCTTAATTCCAGATTTAATTAAAGTGTGACGATAACCTAAGTTGGATTTAAACGTATTTACGTTTTATTATTGATATTATTATCATCATTATTATTTCAGTATTTGGTTTCCTATACATTGTTTTCTACTGAAATTTAAATATTATGTGGATTACTTTAAATACGAATTTACGATTCAATCAATTGTTAGCAAAAACTTGTAGATATACATTTCAACAAAAATTAACGTCTGTCTGGATGATTTCTTTAACTTCCCTCTTTAGAAATAGGGGCTTAATATCAATTTCTATAAACTAAGTCACGAATATTGATCGGCGTGTGAAAAACAACAATAATTGTCAAGGTACGGTCTTGAAACTTAAATATCTAAGGATATATTTAAATACGTTTTAGTGCTGACAGAATGGTCGCTTTTCATGCGAAGTATATCATATGTTTTTAATACAGGCTTTATATATAATGACTATTTATATAATGACAGACAATTGGAATGAAATTATGTATTTGGACAGTTGTGAGTTGTGACCCCGCTTTTTAGTTCTTAGTTGAACGAGTTGTTTTGTGTGGCACACGTGTGTATAGTTTTTATAGTAAATTTAGAATTTAAATATTAGTAAATCTTGCAACTACATAAATTCCATGTACTTTATTTTACATTGGAATGGTTTATTTAACGTTTAATAGGTTTATACGCAATAATAGAAATATAAAGTTTTAAGATTTAGAATGATATTTATAAAATTCCGGTCAAAATGTATGAAAAATCTCTACCACATGCAGTAAAACGTTCTCTTGTAACATCACGGAAAAGCGTCCGGCTACGAAGTTCAAGGACTTGTAAAAATTGCAGGCGGTGAGACAATTATTTTAAAAAGACTAGTTTTTGTCGATCGTATGCCAAAACGAAAACGAGCTCGTGCTGAGTTTTAAAGATTTGCTAAATAAATTATTAACCGCAAATGGATATTTTATAAATAAAAAGTACTTAAATAAATAATTTATTATTTTATGAACTTTAATTATTGTTTTTAATCTCGAATGTGGTGGTCGAGTGGAATTTAATTATCATATTTTGTTTCAGGTCTACCGGAAATTTTGGATCGGGAGCGGCGGCGGGCGGGTGTGGAGCGGCAGCCCGCTCTGCCCCCGCCACGCCGCTGCAACTCGACTCACATCCCAGGCAATCTAAACATGATAAGTGAGTACTCGTTTATTACTTCCTAATTCACTACATCCGACCTCTGCTATTTGTAACTACTAGAATTACACGCACTTTTAAAGACTTCTACTAACACGTACATAGGGAATATAATAATTATAAATAACATATATAACTTAGTTGTTGCAACGTTTATATAAGTAATTTCTCTTATACTAATCGTCGCTTATACCTGGATGTGGTTCTGTAATTGCAAATTACAATATGTTATATTTATAGTAATTATTTATTCATTTTGTCATTATAGCGTATTTGTTGTTTTTATTTTTGCATTATAGTTGATAATAATTTGAAAATCAAACACCTGCAGATAAAATTGCAAACGTAGTTGATTTGTTATGGCACACGTGTATTTTATTTTATTGATAACATTATCTACTTTATCTCATATTTAAAACGACAATCTATATTCAAAGTGTAGAATTTTGTTTTAAAATAGTTTTGCTATTTAAAAATATCTCAATAATTAGTCTGTTTAATCCTTATCATTTAACGATGAGCCTGGACAGTGCATAGCAATTGTGTACGACTATAGACCGCCACCTAACATCAAGCGGTATATTCAGTCAAATTACTATAAAAAGACAGAGCTTGAGAAAATAAGAAAAAGTAATAAAGCCGTGAGGTTATTTGCGTATTCTAGTTTTTTTTTACAAAGATAATGCATCGATGAAGTAGTGGTTTGATATAATCTTAGTTTATTGGCCCACATATATCATTGGTTCTATTGTCTCTGTTTACATTGTTTTATTAAACTCTGCTAGGTATGTACAATAATCAGTATCGTGTAGTACTTGATCGGGACAAAACAAGTTTTTTTTCTCTTCGCATAACTGTTTGACGTCATGTGTCTAATAGTTATGTTTCAACTGGTATTTAATTATTTATGAGGCTTGTGCAAAAGTTTTGGAATTGATTTTATTATGATAATGGTGTTTATCTCAAAATATGGAGCCGCGACGTATTTCCGATACTTCAGAAAAGTATTTTAGATGCGATTCTTGGAAAGAAGAATGTTTTAAAGGGTAATTTTTATTCAATTACATTTTAACGTATATACATATAAAACATATGTATATACATCTATTTTTGTTAATATTAATATTCTGACATAAGTTATGTCAAGGAGAGGCCCACCCTTATGCCTTCAGAGTTGATGAGTTTCATTGTGAATTTTTCATTTGTTTCATTGAAATTTACCTTCAGATATATAAATACCCCTACAATTTGTTAAATCTTAATAGATAATATTTAACACAAATAGTAGTGTAAAGAAAGGAAGTGTTTTTCACGGCAATAATTAACGAGGTCAAGTATGTTTTTTTTAGTTTACTTTTCTAATCGGTACACCAATCAGAGCAGACAAAGAATAATATTTAATGGGTACACATTTATACGTAAGAGATTTTATCGTATCAATACTGTTCTTGTTTGTACAATAATTTTATATAACCAAGAAATTCGTAGCCTATCCTATTTGAAGAAATCAGTTTCCTATTTTACTATTACGGGTGTTGATGTTATTTGTTCAATCAACACAGATAAAGTTGATGTTCCCGACCCGCCCTCGATTCATCCAATTAGGTCGGTACGGTCGGCATACAAATTTAATTTCTTTTTAATATCTTTCATGAATTGTTTATTTATTTAACTTCGATTGGAGATTAGATTCATCAATAAAGAGTCATCAAGTAACACTAATTGCTTCAGTTTTAATGCAATATTGTGAATTTGTGTCCGTTGTTACAAATCTGGTCGAAATTATTTTGGTTAATTTCTAAACAATGCCATCAAATAAATTAAATAATGTCATTGTGTCTACGGAATTTTTTAAATATAATTTTAGATATATCGTTTTCTTTACATTCGTTGTTGCGTCTGACACTACATTATGTTTATAAACTGCCGTAATGTTCACGTTGAATTCGATAAATAGATGCACTGACTAAGTACTTGCTTTCAATTGCATTTCATTACATCTCTTGTTCAGTGGTGTCGGGAACATTTCTTGAATTTGTAATGCATTTTGTTTATTTTCTCTTTCCATTCTCTTCCGCGTGTGAATTTGTTTATGTTCTTCGGCATCCTGTTTTAGTCACTTCATTTATATTTACAATTTATAGACAATATCCAGATGCTAACGTTTTTGTATAATTTTGGAAGATAAATATTGTTTACACAATCACTTTCGTATTTATCAGTGCCAATGGCATAGACAGGTGTTGGAAAAAAACGCACAATCCGTGTAATCTGCCCGTGTTAAAAACAGCCACTATGCGATATCTTATCGTTTTGGTTATGCCGATAAATTAGTTCCCTGTCGATATTTTACCAATATTGTGTCAGTAATCGGTTAATGGTGTTCGTGGGATGTGGTGTCCTGTGGTGTTTATCAGTGCAAATTCATCCGCACAAATAATGTAAATTCTTTTAAAATATAAATTCCGTTCCCAATGAATTGTATGAATTTTTCCATTATAAGTTGTGTGACCTGAATTTGTTTTGTTAAGTTAGTTTGATAGACGGGTGTTATCGTTTCGTATATGATAACTTATTAAATAAACTCACAAATGACGTATATGCCGGTGTTATAGCTTTATGACCTCGGGAAACAAACAGAGAAACGATGCCATCAAACGAAATACAATTAACTTTTGTTGATAAGGTTGACTTATTGAACTTCCAAGTGTTGCGTGAAATACATACCTAAAGTGACGTCATGTTTTATTAAAATCAATGATGACTGAAGCAACTCACACGAACCACTCGGGAGATGATTCGAGCTGTGAAAGCACCTCCACATACCGCACAACAGATACGTAAGTAGCTAATTGACCATTCGTTATTGGAGGCAATGGAAAGTCCAGCCTTTAAGGGAAGACGGCAGACAAAATCCTCGTTGCTGATTTTTTTCACTTTTGTTGGGGGGTATTTCCATGACACTAGGTGGGTATCAGGAAATTCAAGTAACCAATTAACCTAATGCCACAACCTTATTAATATTCATTAAAATAAACATGATAAATAAGGATGACTTTCAATTTTCACTGAACACAATACGTTATTTGCTGGTCTCTAATTATTTCGTTTTATATTATTAACATATTTTTTCTTGTATTAATTAGCCAAATATATCTGCCAGATGTTGCTAGAGTGCGGTCGATGAGCCGAGATAACTTCTACCACAAACAAATGTTCTCATCTCGTTATATCTGACTTCTTTTAAGCTGTTCCCAAAACGCGACCAGGTCACTTTAGAGAAGCGGTAGTACCGGAAAGGTATACTGGTCTAAACCATCCTTAGTCTGCATATCACTCTTAAATTCTCAACTTATCCAGTGATTTCAGTTCACATATATAAACAAACCTTTCTTCATAGAAAGTGGAAAATTGTATAAAAAAGTATTAATTGTGAATGTTATTATAAACGCTTACAACGCCATTTTCCATTGTAAAATCTACTAGTTCAATTGGGCGTAGCAGTAATTATTATGGATTAGCAACGCAGTTTGTGTAATAGAAATCAGATGAGAAAAAAATCGATTTACGTTTTAATAATGTTGTAAAGTAAGTGACCAGTTTATATCGAGACGTTTTTGTTTACTTAAAATTGACGCAATAAAGCTTTGTTTTAAACTATCGCTAATATAAACATATGACATGATTGTCATAAACTGCGGATTGTGAGAAAGTGTACAATTTCTTCTAAAACTAGTGGAAAACTATGTATCATAAAACATTATCTTTTAGATTATCTAAGAAGTTTGTGCAATGTTTCATCCGTGGTTAGAGTTTTTACTTTCGCTAGCAGTTGTTTTTTAATTAATAATGTTATCTTATCTCCATTTAAGTTGATGCAATTTTTATTATTAAACGATTTAATAATACTACGTCCGTTTCATTTAATGTAATGTTGATATTTCAAAATTTTTACATATAAACCCACTGACTAACTTAAGCTATTTTTATCTGTTTATTGTATGATTTATCAATGAACAGTAATATGGATTTGGAAAGTTTGATTAGCGTCTCTGATTTTTTAATTAAATTCTTTCCTACGCATACACAATGGAAGTTCAAAGCTTGTGTTATATGTATGAAACTGTACCTTAATATAACAGTTACGGTGTCCTAGTTAAATTTTAAACGATTTCTCCAAATAGTTTATAGATGCAGGAGATGAATTTATTTTGTCAGTATAATGTAGTTTCTACGCACATGCAACTCGTATTGGTGTCATATTAAAATTCAATAAGCTTCATATATTTACATGATATTTATTCTATTAAATAGAAATATAGCCTCTATGTTCAATATAATAAAGGTTACATTTGGAACAATTGTGATTTTATCCCGATTTAGTCATTTCCATTTGCTATAAAACTCTGGATGTCGCTGTGTTATCGTCAGTCTTCTTCGGATTACCTTTTCGTTTATTTAAACTGTGGCGTACTGGATATGGGTGTGTTCTTCTTGAAAAAGTATGAGGTGGATTTATATTAAATTACTCCAACGAATGTATTTATATTAAATCTTGAATATTTGTAGTTATGTTGGAGATTATTCGCGAATATGATTTAACTAATTTAAAATACTTTTATTTTTATTTGATGTTATCGTAAGGCACCGCGCTCGAGACGAATGGGCTGCGAATATTTCGAGTCATATGTACTTACATATATATAAAATATATATAAAAATACACTTTTATTTATATGTTTTGTTAATGAGATAAACAAAACATAATTTAACGAACTCATTGCTTAGTAATGCTATGTAAAAGGATAGCCTTTGAATTAGTTGAATGCTTGTGGTTTTAGATTTTGCCAGGTTTACCAGTTTTATTGGGATTTATTGGCAAAACAGCGGTAAAATTTAGTACCAATTAAAGAATTTTAATGATGCATAAAATGGAATGTATAAACATTATTGTAGGTTAAGCAAAATTCGCTTCTGCTGTAGTCTGTTTTGAAATATAACAATATTAGCTTTAAAATTATGATTTCTTATCTTATCTTTATAATAAAGTGAGGTGATGGTGAAATGGACGTTTTTTAAAATGGTATGTAATATTTTTGAAATTTGTTTCGTACTAAGAACGAAGTTTGTCTATGAAATTATACTATTTTGTATAAAACTGAAGAAATATAAGGCGAGATATGACTAGTTAGAAATACTTTATGCGGCTTACGTTCGCGTTTATTTTAATTAATCTGTAGTTAGTGATTATAAACGCGGTTATACTATGCAATCTATATGAGTATATAATCTCGCTGCGACTAGGATAGCTGCAAAGCTTTCGAAATGTTGATTTAAATTAATGAAAATAATTGCGTAAATCATGTTCGCGGGCCCTCTATCATAATCAACTTCACTAAGACAAGTTGTAGGTAGTTAATATTTAATAAATAGTATATATTACGTCAATGAAAATCACAATGGAAATTGTCATCAGTACCTATATGTGAACGAAATACAATAGATTCGTTATACATATTATATTGGTCGCAGTATCTTTTTGTTTCCTCACTAGATAATAACAGCTAATTAGTTAAGGTTTTTTGACATTTGCGCCGTTATTTCGCGCTTTTCTTTACTGGCGCCATAGATTTATTTATTTTTTTAATTTCAGAAATGCGGTTAAGCCTCTATCCAGCTCTGTTCCGTCAGTCAGAACATCCACCTTGTCAACCGGCGCTGGAGCAGCTAGCGATGCCAGTGAAGGAAAAATTCCTGGTAAATCAAGACAAAAGAAGTTCCAACGGCATTTCCCACAAGTCGGTCCTGATGAGCGAGTACTCAATTGTAAGTGATTTCACAAAATAAATAAATTATTTATCACGCCTTGACTCTATAATATGAAAATAATAAATACATTATGTCTCTAATTATTTACTCATCTAAATTAATAAATAAAAATTTATAAAAACTCACTGATTTTGAGAATATGCAATTTAACCTACTTTCAGATTATTCCTGTGCGCTGGTGGGAGATATTCTCCTTCAAGGTCATCTCTACATTACCAAGAACTACTTCGCATTTTATTCCAATGTCTTCGGATATGTTACCAAGGTTAGCTGCATTATATCATTGAGCATTTTTCCTTCTCACATGAGGTAAAATTATTTTATATAAAGCATCAGATTTTAAGGGTTATAAACACTAATGTATATTTTAACATTTCTATGACAATTTTCATTCATCAACATCGGAATTTAATTGGTTAGCTTTGGTCAGATAAGCTGTCAAATTTATTAAAGTTTTTGTGTGGATTGGCCAAATTATGATCATGATAGGATACTTAAATATTGAAGTAAATATTGTAGTTACTAGGACCTACTCTAATAATTAAAGTAATAAAATAGCAACATAAAGAATGATGTTAGCGGTTAAAAGTTAATTTAAAAACGTAATTACGCTTTTCAAAGTTGTTTGAGAGTCAACATTATTTATGTGATGTTTTTCGTAACACGTGGAATTGTGTTTTTTTTTGTTCAAGATTATTATGCATATGCGGTGTTTTGCGTCAGTTTGCTAATATTTCTGCTTATTCTGAATGTTTTTTATTGTATAGAAAATTCATTTACGGTTTTTTTTTGTCGTTCAACCTTTGGAGTTAACGAAATTTTAATATTCAAATTTAATTTACAGCTATTAATCCCGACAACATCAGTACTCAGAGTGACGAAAGAGAAGATGGCAAGGATTATACCAAACGCAGTGGGTGTGTGTACGCGGGATGAACGTCACGTATTTGGATCGTTATTATCTAGGGATTCTACCTATAAATTAATGACACATGTGTGGAAAGCTTCCGGAGTACCTGAAATTACACCACCCCCTCCTAAAGTAAGTTTTGTACAACAATTACAGTACATACTTTTTATTGTAATACAATTTTACTTTTTAAACACATAAATGTAATATCACTTTCAAGTGTATCCTGTGGGATGATTCGTAGGGGGGCAAAGTGTTTAATTAGACACAGTATTTTCTTCTTTTCAAGCTAGTATCGTGGAAGTGTCAGAAGGTGGAGTTTGACAATTACCATATAAAAATGCATCCTATACGGTCTCTTACAACTGTGTATTTGTTATAAATTGTAACACTCATTATAGTATTTGTTTGAATTATTTCCAGGAATTACGTATATCAGAAGCAGATCTAGATTCACAAGAACTAGACTCGCCGGAAGACGAGAGCAGTTCGGGTGGAGCCGAATGTTCACCTCGACCTGCAAAACGAAGGGAGTCCGAATCTATTATTGCAGCTGCAGGTTAGTTAAAGGTCTAGTGATTCTATTTGAATAAAAATAAATGTTGTGTTTGACCCTCGGACACAAATAAATATTTAAGATGTTCAGGTCTTTGTTTTAATATTTATGTATTTTGCTCTACAGCAAGCGGTGCAGCGGTAATACAGCCGGCATTACTGACAGGAGCAGCGGCCGGCAGCGTGGGAGTGACCGCTGGACCGGCCGCTGTGAGATTGAATTCAAGAGTCATACTCATGGCTGTGGCCGTCGTCTTGACTATATCTGCTATCTGTATGGGTTATAGGCTGTATAATATTAAAATGTATCCTGAGGTGTGTGTTTGATTCTATTTTTTTAATCAAATTTGGTGATTGCATAATTTCATGCCAGATATCTTAACTAAAACCTATAAAGTATTGGCGCGAAATTTTGCAATTACAGTTAATGATTATTATTTTATTATACTGTATTTTTAGGAGGAAATAGTAAAAGTATCAGGGACAGAAGTATACTCAGAGCTGGTTCGATGGCGAACGAAATTACACGGGCGAGCTGCTTCAGAATTACATGCGTTTCTCACTACTAATTTGCTGCTATTATCCAAGGTATACAGTTTGCTTGTTTTTCTGTTCACTTTTCACGGCTTAGCGACTGTGCATACCTGAGAAAAGTAATGGATGTGCTCGAGGCGAAAGTGGCGCCTAGAAATCGCATGCGCTCTGTAATTTCTGTCTGCCCTGATCGAAGTGAAAACTGAAATATCAGCTGGTAGACACAATTCACAAGTTGGACGGCAAATGCCTTAGAATATTTTGAAATGTTTTAACACGTTGACAGCCAATTTCGAGTTATCTCGTAGTATGATTAATAATGTTAATAATAAAATTAATTTAAAAAAATAAATAAATTAAAAATAAAAAAAATCGTAGAATAACAGTGTAAATATGAATAGCCTTGGGGAACAGATGAAAAAAACAATAAAGATTAATTTCTCATGGACAAAAAATATTATCATACCCTATATATTAAAACCCAACAATCCAATCAGACTTCGTGGCAGTGAACGTGTTAAGTTTCTTTTTAACTCGAGAATTGTAGAATAAGGTTGTCTATATATTTAATATTCTGTAATTTTTCCAGGTGCGGCAATCTCTAGAGACGTTATCGAGTGTAATATTAACTGATGTGAATCACCCTAATGTTAACATACATGCGGATACACCACCCAATCATACCAGTTTCAGTTAGCTTCAATCTTCATATTAATTGTGGATAGCTCTGAGAAGACTTGTAGAATAATTTATCATCGTATCGGCTTTTGGCTAGTGTTTTCAAACCTAACTATTGGGTTAATACCAAGACCAGATATAACGTGTATAAAGTGTAAGAAAGTGTGGGTCTATAGGCAGATTTTGAAATATCGCGAATATGTTTTGTTCAAATATACTTTGTTTGTAGTTTATTTGTTGTTCAGAGCGGCAGAAAAAAAATCGTAAATTTTAAGTATAAATAGAGTAATTTAGTGAATTTAATTGTCACTTATTATATCAAGAATATAGTTTAAAATTTACGGTTTCCATGAAAGTGTAAAATTTATACTCATTTTAGATTTATATTCTTAATATATTTGATACTATTTGCAGGGACGCATACGTTTTCTGACTTTAAGCAAAAACTCGTTGGTCTAGGTTTGGACTTTAGTCGAACCTGAGAGTGACGGAGCTGTGTGACCTCCGACTCCAGCAATATATTCTAATTATGTATCGGATGAATTTGTTCAAGTTTTTTATGAGCACATCTCTTCATTTTGTTCGCCTCAAGTTTTGTATTTATAAGAATGTTTTTGTTAATAGTTATGTTTTAAACAAGTTACGTACGCATTTTGTTTTTATTACTATATATAAAGTTGGTGTTGATTTTTAATGCATTTTATATATTGAGGTTTTTGTTTTGTAAAATTTTTAATGATGGTGGTGCCTTTAAGGTACACCCGTATTTGTGTCAAACACAACTTTGTGGCTAAGCTGTAGTACATTTTAAGGTAATACTTGTATTCATAATCAGTAATCATAAAACATAATAGTTTTTTGAGAGGCAGTGGTGCTAGCATTTAGTTAAGATATTGTTTTTTTTTTTTTGTAGAAAATGAAAAACATTCCTCGTGGAATATGTGAATTGTTTTTATGAATTATTTTTCTCATATATAATTATAAAATATTATTTTTGTGATGTGTGTGAAAAAGTTTGAGAGTTCGTTTATTTTCGTGAATTCGGGTAATTTCCGAAAATAACCGAATGTCATCATGTTAGGCCCACCGTTAACAAAACACAAACGTGACGCCTTTGTGGACTGTGGGCTTTATGCATGCATTGGAGTGTAAGACATCGACCGAGACTGTTGATTGGTTCCAAAGAGTTAAAATATGCCAAATTCGGTTTGTGACATTCTTGCCAATATGACATTACATTATAGTTTATTATTACGACGGCAATTTAATTATAAGGTTGTGCGCTCGAATTGACATATTTTCTGCAAGATCGATTGTCCATAGAGGCGTTTATTTTCGAACGCCTGGACACGCCTTCGTGAACACTGGTCTTAAAGAATGAACTCGGTTTATCGCCGACCTTTGTAGATCAACGCAGAAACATATATTTTTATATTAAAAACGAAAGTCAAGTTTAGAACGCACCCATTAATAGTGTCATAAATTAGAATTTTGCAAGTGTGGTTTTTATTTCTTAAGATTGTAATTAATAATAAATGTATCGACTTTTATTAGAAAGGAGCTAACTCACAAGATGATTTCGAGATTTAGAAGATGTGGAAAAGATTTAGTTTCGATCTATGGTACAAGATGCTAGAAACCACGCAATAGGCTAGAGCGTTGATGGCTACAATCGCATCTAGTATCTCTGAGTAAATTCACCTAATCTTCATATTTTGTCACTTTTCGAGAAAGATACATGGCAAATCTTGAGTTAGTTTTTTGTAATAACAGTCGATAATAATTATCTAGTCTTTAATCGCTCAAGATGAGAGTCATCTAGTGTGATGGTACTTAGAAACGAGATGTTATTGTTTAAGATGTTTTTGTGCAATTTTAGTATTAAAAATTACCCTTTTAATCGAAATATACATTTGAAATTGCTCATATTAACATTGTAATTACATTTTCATTAATCTTTCTAAATACATGTATAGTAAATTATCGTTTATACAGCCCAGTTCTTAGAGGCATTTACGTCACTATTTTCTCACCTACTGCAGTGCCTCTGTGGTTGATGGGGCTTAAAATATAGGATATCTTACAGTTTAATACTAAAAAAAACGGACACTCAAATGTTAATTTTAGATCGATCTAACTAAAGTATTCAGCTTAGAGTAGTACAAAAAACAGATGAAATATATGTATGTAGTTATTTGAAATTTCTATAGGTAGGACTGGAGGAATCCACCTAACTTGCCCGTGTTTCTAGTGTTAATGTACTTTTATTTAAATAACGATACGACCTTAAATTTCAATATATTTTAAATTAAAATAAGAAACGTCTAGTGAAACTATATAACATACTTTATTTATTTTTTTTAGAAAGATGCCTGTCAAATAATGAAATAATTAGAAAATTTTAAAATATTGGTATATTAATTGTATTTCTTAAGTTTATATTGGTGATAATTTAAAATGAAATTAGCTTTTGGTTTTATATCGTTCTATTAAAGAGAATTTTATGGTGCCATTGGACGATTATTATCGTAATCCGATCTACCATTCTAGCTAATACGTAGCTAGAATACGAGTTTTATCTATTTCGAAGTTTTCATACTTGTTTCCTCAGTTATCAATATGTTTAGACTAATTAGTCTTAAGCTGTCACGTTGAAAACCTAAAGTTGATTCCATTCTAGTGTTGTTATTATTAAGTGTATTTTGATCTGATTGTGCAAAACTATGAATTTTGTCAATTAGTATAAACTGCTCGTTACCATCCGTGCCAAATATTTAGCATAGAGTTTACAATGCTCCTTCTTTTCGATACTTCATGTAGATGTTCCAGCAAAATGTTTCGTTGGACGGTATCATTCAATCTTTTTTCTAGCAATTTTATGAACGAAAAGTCAGATGATAAATTGAAGATCGTTTTACTGATGACATTGCGACCTAAAGTATAAGCTATAAACCTTATTACGAGATTATTTGCGATGATCAAGAAATAATTGAATTACTGGTTCTTAATTGAATGAAATGTTGAAGATACCTTCTCGGTAATTAATTACATAATTCTGCCAAAGAGAACGCTGACAATTGGTAGATTATATTAAAAAACATCTAAGTAAGTTCTATTTTTAAATATAATATGTAATCATGAAGGTAGACCGCAATTTATTAAATTGTAAACTTCGTTTCATTACATTTTACTATATTCGAAATATATTTAAAGTCGCGGTTTTATATTATAAAGGTTATTCCACATTTTACTATATTTAACCGCACAATGATTAGAAATTACAAATAAAAACTAAGTACATGTTTTATACTTATCTCATTGGTGGGAAAATGTTGTAACATGTCTGGAATGAACCACTACCTATTTTACTATTTATTAAATAGTTTACATTGAACATATTAATGCAAACTGAATACTTTAAACTCAAATGAAATGCTTTTATGGCTATTGGTTGTAACCGAATATACCAGTTCGGATTTATCTCACATTTTTATTGCAAAAAACATGTTAATATTATTTTATATATATTTGTGAATAAATAAATAATGCCAAAAATTCAACCTTTAATAATGTTGTATCTAGTTTGCATAACGACGTTCAATGACACGATCTCGTAGAATATAAAAACGTAATTTTTCTTCGTAATAAATATTCCAAATGATTCCAATAGTTTTAGATAGTGTAGGTAGCTATTAGGTAGGTAAATGTAAATAATTGCCGTTTAGGGCTGTATCTCATCGAGGTAATAAGGCGACCTCGCCGACGACAGTGTATCCAAGGCAACTGGACAACCAGTGTGTCGTCGCCGTCGCGTCAGCTCATTTGCGGAGGCTAGCGCCGTGAGAGAGGCGTGTTTACACGTGTATAATTTTATTGGCCAGATTCGTGACATTGGTAGTCTAGTGGGCTACTCCTTTCATATTAATTGATTTCGCTCTATATATTTGAATATGAATTTGACAACGTCGCCATGGTATTCCGGTGAGCTGTGGGCCTTTCAGACTAAACCCGCATTTAGTTTTCTTATACGCCACAAAACAACTGATGAACTGTTAGTCCCAGCCCACCATTGACAAAATTAAACTGTTGGCGCAATGCGGTTTTAGTGTAGTTCTTAACTAGTGCAATGAGTGATTTTTGGGTGATAGTTGTAATTTTTATATTTATTGTTTTTGTTAAATGTATACATAGTTAATAATGTAATCGGTTACATCTTAAATACCTTTTTTCTGTTAGTTGTAAATAATTAAATAAATAAAAACAATGACAGTATTCTTTTGTTTTATTTCCTAGTTAATTATTAAATGACGGAACAATATTTCGGGACGAACGAATAGCTTAATAAAAACTCAAGTAAATTAATTTTATGTTTATTTGCAAGTTTATGGAACCAGACCGACATTGAAAGTGTTGCTAGGTCTAATCTAGAGATATGCAAAATACGAACACATTGAGTGGGGAAATAGAACATACATTTCACATGCCGATTAAAGGTCTCATACTTTTTTTATTCAGGCAGTTATAAGGACTTTAGTGAAATAAATAGTACTTTTTAAATAAAATAATACATATATTTAGGTATTGTAATTATTTTTATTAAAATACTTGCAATAAATAGATTGCAAATTTGGAGTAAGTTTAAACAATATTCGGAAAGAGCTATATAGTGCATATTTAAATTAGGTGTTGGTTACCGCGAGCAGGGTGCGGGAGATTTCTGAGATACACGCTTTCATTCTAGAAACCGTTTTCATCGGCGATTAGGTAACGCATACGTAGTGTTATTTATGTTGGTCGATAGAGGTCTGCAATTGCGGATTTTGCTAAAATGTGACACTAAACAGATGTACCTCGCACAGATTGCAGAAAATGAAACTTATCTCGTGACTGTGGTTTCTTCAGAAATCTCTTGCACCTTGAAATGTAATGCTGTTAAACTTTTAGGTGAGAAAAAGACGGTTATTTATTTTTTCCGAGAGTCCTTTGTTTTTCTGCATGCTGCACAAGTTGTTTATCAACGGAAAGTCCCTTTCTTGCTCGTACTGCGTCCACATACGCTTTGGCTCTATTAACGCCATCCCATTTTTCGCCCCAATGAAGATATTCCTCCTCTGTTCTTGGTCTCCAAAATGGATCAATATCGATTATCTGAAAATTTTAATTTTAAGTAATTTTACTTATAGCTACTTCATAATTTCAATAAATCATTAAGATATTAATTTGGAAATAAAAGGATAAATAAGTGAACGCCTAAGTTTGTTGTTTCTTTTTAAATTCAGGCGTTTATTAACAGGAATGCAAAATAATAGTTTTTTTAAATTTCATTATATTTACCTCCCAATGACTGAAGAGTAATTGAGGGGCAGCCAGGCCAGATGTGTGAGTCCGGAGCTCGAGAGCAAACTTGAAACTTTCGGCCACTGGAAGTAATGCTTGAACATGAAACGAAGCTGAACCGCCTTGCAGATCACTACCGATAACGCGTCCACCTCGGCGTCCCAATGCTGCATACAATTTACCTGAAATTTCGAAAAAACATTGAAAGTTGTGTAAAGGATTACTTTCTATCATTTACTACAACTATTTGCATATAATTTAAGAAATAGATTTTACATAGATACCATATAGAGTATCCATGTAAAATCTAATGACTGTTAAAATATTGATTTAATGGTTTTATAGTAAATATCACATTTATCAAATTACTTCCAACTGCGACCACGATGGCTCCAGTTTTTGAAAATTACAAAAAAATAAAAATGAACGCCATAATAAAACCATATAAAATTGTTTAATTTAGTTAAAATAATTTTACGGAATGCTTTGGAAAACAATTAACTGTTTGAATGATAGCTTGCTATATGTATAAGTATATGCATTTCTAATATGCATGTGGACTCATTCACAAAATAGATTTATCTCCGTTCGTCAAGACGTCGCTAGTAAAAACCGAAAATGTGTATTTTTTCTTAAATTCTTCGTCTTTGACAACAACACCTCATATTTTTATACTTAATTTCTTAAAAGCTTTCTTATCTAAGTATAGGTCGCCTATTTCGGTCACATCAATGTTCCTGAAATGTATTTTGTTTTTCAAGATTATGAATATTCAGCTATATCGCGTGATAAGAAGAAAAAATATCAATGATTAGTCACAAAATATAAATAGCGTCCATTCGGGCATGAACATTTCAAATTTTTGTACAAATTAGTTGCAGTTGGTAGATTTCCGGTCACGCCATCCTATTGAGATATCAAACCCCTTAAAAATTACTCTTTATTTTTACTTTCGTCTATCGTCATCTGACATCGGCTGGACCAACTGACGGTAAAAAATTGTCTTTTAATTTTCAATTTTCATACCAATAATTTAAAAATTCATAATCACTTATCATCATAACGTTTAATACTTCCTAAATCTATTGGCAGCATTCTTACAAACTTGTAAAGAGTGCATTCCTAATGTCCACACATATATACAAAGGCTACACTTCATACTTGTAGGTGTATATTTAAGTAGGTACTTAAAATAAGTTGATCGAAGAACTCTTCCGCTCCATATCCCATGTCTATTTTCGTTATTTACATTGTAATCAAAAAAGCGTAGGTAAGTACCTGGCTGCCTACGTGAAACATAATGAATGTGGTGACGTAAGACAAACTCATTTCCTGTTAAGAAATTTGACAGGAGAATTGTTTTAAAAAAAGAAGAATAACCCTTTATGATGTTAATAAGATTAATCTAAACCTGCGCACTGATATATCATACATAAAGTATAGCTTTTAAATAAAAATGTATTTAACATTAAAGTCGCGTTTTTTCGAATTAATGTTCATCATTATCCTAGTAAGTTCTCCAGTGAGCACTTCAGAAATTAAAAAATATTTAGTTTTACCAATTCCAAAATTCCATCTTTATAGTGAAAATCCTTAATATAATTTTTACAACAGTTAGATTTCTTTATGTGACTCACTATCACAATTGGGTTGTAATTTTTTTTTACAAAAATACTAATTATAAATGACAAACAGGATAGTTAGGTTTTTTTAAAATTAAAATTTAAAAAAGTTAAATCATATTCGTTACCATTATTATTTTTCTATTTTTAAACATTAATTTTTATTGCATTATTTATTAATAGTACAGCTTGTAAGTCATGAGTATCAAAGAGATAACCGACGATTCACGGAGACATTGGCAAATTCGCTTTATTGAATAATGTCCGTCAACTGTCTTGACAATCGTGTGAAGAGTTTTGCAAATTGAATAATATAACTTGATTGTATTTGAATATTGTTCCTGTATTTCGTATCCAGAAATGTGTTGACATTCCTTATAATATCTACTTCTGTGTTTGTTTCAAATAACTATAATAAAAATTTGTACAGAAAAATGGAAATTTTGTAGTTCTGCACTTGTATTATTTTTTGTATTTTATTGTATTTTCTGATTTATTTTTTATTTTTGTATAAAGTTTATTGTTTTTTTTTAATTATTATTTTACACTCCCTATTAATGACGGTTTCTAAAACGAATCTAAAATAAATACAGGTAAAACGTAGGATAGTATCTCTAACGTTATCTGTTCTCTCTTTTACAATTGTAATAATGAATTTATCTTCTGTGGCAGGATATAGATAAGAAGAATTGGATTAGGACCCTTAACTTTTGTTTTTTTTTGGCTTAGTTCCGGTCATCTTAAATAATTTAGGCGCCACAACTTTAACGCCATAAAAGTGAATGTATTTCAAAAAAAGTGAATCTAACTTGTTTAAAAGATTTTATACGTCTCACTATTGTAAAGCGTGCAAAACCCGACAAAAGGAAAAATTAATGCTCGCGAATAACCTTATTTAGAATTTTAAAATAAAAACCTATAAAAGAGCTTAGTTATAATGATTATTTGCAAAAGTTGCCGTTATTAGCCTAGCAGCCTCCAGGCGGACTTCCTCAGCCGCCCGTTACTGACGGCCGTGTCTCAGAATATAGGGCGAGTGGCGACTGACAACCGTTATTCATCACATGTATAAACTTTTATATAAAACATGTTTACTACCTCAAGTATTAATTAAGGGAAGTTCGTCATTGTAACTATAAAAAGACCATAAAAGGGATAAGTTGTTTTAAAAGGCGTTGTAATTTTAAATATATGGTAAAGAGTAAATTGAAGTTTACGAAGAATTTATAACTGTTACGATTAATATATCTTTGATATTATAAAGCAATTAAATACATTCAATATTTTTACAAAGAGGAAGCGAATAAAAGACTCTGCGACCAAATATTTTTCTTTAAGATTTGCAATTTCCTAACGCAGCGTTTGCCGGGAAACAGCCGCGGTCTCTTCCGCCGGTTAGCCCAGATGTCGCTAAGAAAGAAACTAAGAACTTATTTCCTTTTATACACCTGTTCCTATAAAGCAGTCTAGATGCTATTAACCATAATAATGTGAGCGATAAATTTTACAGAGATTTTGTATAATACTGAACTGTAAAAAGTCATGTTACAAAGTCAAAAACATTTACATGTCGACACACCAATTTTACGGAATATGCAATATTGCTTAATTTGACACAGCCCACTTTAATGCGTTTATATTTGGTGATAGGTGGATACTGTTTGCTAACTTGCCAGTATTTTGTAAACGCTTACAATCAATCATGCATTTATGAGGCCCTTATCACACCGTTTTACGCGTGAACATACTATTAGTTACACAGGTATTTTATCGATCGCTATTCTACGTCTTATTATCACTGCAAAGCTTTCGAAAATCAATTCATAAAAATCATTTACATTTTTTAAATTAATGTTAAAGCATGATCGCGAGCAACGTCAGGCATTAAATAGTTTTCTTAATTTGTCAATTGCTATTGTACAACATGAATATCACAATTTATTATTTACAAACAGTTTTACTTAAACTTCATTTGAAAAGTTGACGATGACGTCATAATACTCTCAAACAACTTTTATTTATTGGAATGTCCATTCTTGGATTAATTTTTTTACGTAAATTATTTGCTTAATATTTATATTATCATTCCAGTTTGAAAGGGAATGTGGCACATGCGTTTATGTAACCTTGTTATGTAAATGCAACCTACGAGTACACTACTGGCAAGGTAAGTACGTGCCATCCCACGGCGATATCCTACGGTTTGGTGCACGTAGGTCACTTGGTCGCCTCTGCTACTGATTATGAATGAAACTCATTATTTATACTAATTAATGCATTATATACTGGGTATAATATAAGTATAAACAAAATAGTAGAACATAAATTTTCTGACACAATTTTTATAAATATATTTGTTAATACTTTTGTAAATATATTATGTATACCTATATGTTATATATGTATTTGTAGCCATATATTTATATATCACTCTTCATTATTAAGCAGTTAAGTGCCCCAATCTGCTTCAATCTCCTATTAGTTAGCTGGTAAAAAATACTTATGATGCTATTAAACTTAGCATTGCAGTTTTATTTTTGTATCTGTGCGATAAAGAATCCTGTATTTATTTATTTGTAATACGAATTAAATTATAATTATAAGTTTATTATATATCCGAATGTATGTTTTTTTATATATTAACCTAGCATATGACCAAACTCTACTTTCAAAGTAGATATTAACTTTAAGAGAAACTCGCATAAAATATTATTGAATTAAAACATAATTATATAAATGACATATATTTATGTTAATTATTATGTTATTGAAATGCTAAGTGCTTGCATATTCTAAGTGTTGCTTCGACCTGTTCATATATTTTAAGACAGGAAGCTGTAGTAGTTTTCTGGAAGTTATTAAGCTTAAAAACGTATATGAATATATATATATATAATATACAAGCACAAAATATAATAGTATGCTACTTAAAAGGAATATGTCAATAATGTCTACCCACAGCTTCCTCTCTTAGAGTATATGGACAGGTCGATGGCAATACCTACAATATACGGCGCTTAGTATTTCAATAATATAGTAATTAGAATACATATACATATATGAATGATTAAAATCAACTGGCTTTTTTCTTGTTTATTGGCAAATGTAGATATGTTCGCATAAATACAAAAAGGGTATCAACAATACAAACTTGAATTTGGAAAATTAGTAACTCGTGTTTATTGAATTGAATAAATTGCAGAAAACATCAATGAATGGACGTTATTTTTCTTCAATAATCCAATAACAGAGATAAAACGAAATAAAGCTACACGCGCTGACTCTTACACGTGCTCTTTCAGTAATCATGGAATGAGACGTTCATGAATAGAAATCTGAATTATTAGGGATTTGTTCAATGTACACGTGTCGTCAATTTCGTCCAGAAATAAGCCCGATGTAGACTTCCAGCGGGGTATGACCATGATCATTTATATACTCATTATACGTTATACAGGCCGACCTAATAAAATAGTCGAGAGGATTTTTTATGAAATTAGGTAATTATCTTCAAAAATCTTTTAAATTATATGCTGTTTTTATTTTATACATTGGTTTTTCTTTACCACTGACAAATGATATGTTAATTAAAATACATTTTTAAATTGTTCGTGGTTATTTTATACAGGAAGTGGTTGGTTATTTTAATCAAGTCGTTTAAGTTATCACGTGATACTGGCTACAAAATATTATTTCCTTATCATAAAATATGAACGAAAATATCGTTTTAGGCTTTTATTTATAGCCTTACGAACTTAAATCTAGAACATTAACTATTGTATTTAGTTATGACGTTAGAATGCTCGCGTGACCGACGCCGCTTCGTATAAAGTTTTAACATTAATACGAGGATTTCAACAAACTGAATGAGCATAAGCGATAAAAGTTTGCAAAAGTCATTATGATACCTAACGTTTTCTGTTCTCTGACGCATTGTGTCTGTTAATGATAATACATATTTTATGTCCTCGCCAAGAAAACTAAAAACATTAAAACATCTGATAATTCTTAGAATTTTTCAATATTTCATAAGACAGGGTGCAATAAAGAAATTAATCATTAACCTCAAACTATTTCAAGTATTTTATTAGAGTAAGCGTTTCACATTGAATTCATAATTGTGCGGTAAAGAAGTGCGAATTCTCATAACAGGATTTGTCATTTCCAGGTAGAGAATAATGCCACTTTGAAGTTTGAGATAAGCGATTTTTGCCCCAAAGAAGTCCAACAAAGGAGTTCGTGTGCGCGTGCCAATCTCTTTATGACTTTCAGAAAAAAATCTTAACACTTCAAATGAAGTACCTACGGATAACTTTATTGTTCATGTTACAATGCGGCACTTATCTTTTAGGTTAACCGAGAGCATTGATTTAAAAATTTCATTCATAAATAGCTGCACTCAGTTGGCAACAAGAGACCTTGGCCAGGTTATTTGCTTACTGTATTGAAAAAGTTTTTGCAGTTTCCGAGCCAGATTGAACTGCTTTAATTCGGTTTTAAAGTGCTGTGACATCACAGAATCATGATCGATGATATAAAATTATTAACGCTTAAAAATGTGGAGATAAAAAGATATCGTGTTTATAAAGAAGAAAAAAACCTTAATTACTTACATGCGAAGTAAGCATAGGCAAAAATAGTTCACAATATTATTGTCTGATTATTATCTGAATAAATATAGAGCAAAGGCCAGTCGATATTAGGTTTCGGTAGATAATTATATGTTTTGATATTGTCGGGGGTGATTTATTACAGATGCGTCATAGAGTCGCGGTCTAATGTCTCGGGTTAAATGACGTCACAAGTCACCTCGCCCTAATCCTAGATAAGTAGGCTAATATTCTTCAATTCTATTCAGGCTTTTATTTTTGGATGACTTAAATATTTAATTGTAAGTTTATTAAGTTATTTAGATATTAATATTGCAAAATTACTTTTAAGGAGCGTATAATTTACCTTATCCATTTATATCTCTTCGAATGTAATAGCTAAAACCATATCATTAAATTGTTTTGTATTTGAGTTTTTGTAATGCGACAACAGCAGCGAAAACAACTTTTTTCGACAGACTGACGCAAAATCAAAGCACAATTCGTTTGACAAGATGTCATGAGAAAGAAAACTTCATGGCAAATATTATTTTTGTCTACATCATGCTTCTTGACGTCATTCACGATCCCTAATGGCTCCCCTAGCTATAAACATCTATATCTACGGTTAACACAATTTTTGATGTAATCGCTCAAGCTAATTATTTTCGTGATATTTGGAAATGAAAGTATAATTCCGTGGAGAAATTTGTGTCATTTAATTAAAGAGAGTAAAGGGAAAAGTTTTCAAGGCAAAAGCTGAGGTGGGCATTTCTTTCCTTGGGCACAACCATGTCACGACACAGGCACGACTTGCAGGTCGCCCTTCCGGTCGCCCGACAACCGCTCGACGCTCGTGAGTTTCAGTGCCTAACTGTATGTTACTGTCATTGAGATAAAAAAAAATCATCAAATATTTTTTAAATCATGGAAAAATTAAACCAATAACGACATGCGATTTAATGTCTGACAATATCTAAACTAACACAATACACATTTTTGCACGTATTTATTTTATACCTTAATTTAATAAATCAACACAAGACTATAAAGAACGCGCATTTATAAACTTAGAAGTGTTGGATTAAAATAATCAAAATAAACATTAAATCTTTAATAAAATATGTTCAAGCGATACCTTTAAAACACTAGAAAAGTCAATTAAAAAACCAATAATAATAATATCGCGCCAGTTACATACATAGTAGCATTCATTGTGTAGTTCGTGTAGTAATTTTAATAGTAAACCTCAGAGGAATGCTCTTGGTTTTTGTTAGAGGCTGCAGCATCCGGCCGAGAAGGCATGTCGAGGAAGAACGCCCGCCATTACTACAGACCATTTGCTTTTAGGTTTGTTTAGTGTCGTGAGAAATTATCGTCACAAGACAGTTAGTAGAATTCTATGAACACGATATCTAAAAACAAAACAGTTTGTACCGAAAGTTCTGCGGGTTAAAGGACAAAATATATTTAAAAAAAATACATTGTTAAGGTTTCCAAGAAATTATTATAACAAATAGTGGTTTCCAATGAACACTGTTTATTTTTCAGTTTAAAGATTCGTATTAATAAATATTCAATGAAGTAATGTTGCGCGTACGCAACGTAAACAAAACAGTGATAAGATTGGTAATGGACGTGGCGATAGAATTTCCATGAATTGTAATTTGATGGTAACATCAACATGTCATTTCGACTTCCGTCTATTGAATGGATGCTTCAATTTCTTAAGAATACGAAGTACAGACTTATTCTTGAAAAAGTCATGGATGTAAGTGTATTAAGACTAAATAGCAGTCAACTTATGAGAATTGAAATTTTATTTTACTTTTGCAAATTACCCTTGAATACATTAGATGCATTACGAAGTATACCTACCAAATCACCCTCAGGGACATCATATTCTTTTAGTATATCAAACAACACACAAACAACCAAGCATTTGTACATTTTGAAATCTAATAATAGGATTACGATTATGCAAATGTGAGTTCAGATTGGTTTTCATATTATAATAAATTATGTTAATTCGACGATATTATTAATAGGTAAATGTAAAAAATTCAACGAAAAAATGGCCAATAAAATTTAACGCCGGCGATATTATTTTATGTTATTGAAGACATAGTTTATTGCAAACCGGTATAAACGGATAAAAAGGTATTTTGTAGAAAAAACTTTTGGAAACATCCTCGTCTAACCACGTGCCTGCATTCATTAATTAGCATCCATTCATAAAACGTAACAGTATAATATAATAAATATATCACCTCACGTTTCTCGATGGTCGTCTTGTATAACCAGATAATTGTATATGTACATAAAGTTGTTCTGCAAGTATGTATGTATAGTACGAAGCCCGTTCATTCATAAGAAGCTGTTCATTGATGGTCGCGAGGCCATGAATGGGAGCGAGCGAGATGGACGACAAGGTAAAGCTACGTTATGGAGAATGGTACAAAATTGTTTTGTTTTTAACATTTGTAAAATGAATGTTCGTGTTAAAATATTTTCGATGTACATTACTTAAGACGGTTACACAATTCAAATTATATCGCTATTACATTTAATAAATAAAACCTTACTATGAATTAAACTGAAATAATTGTGAATAATAATGTCATACATCAGGGTAGCAGCTTTGAAATAAAGATAATTATTTGCGAATTATATTGACACAGTGTTTAGTAGTAGTTTAGTATTTATTTTAGCAAGTGAACACGGCGTTACCTCAAAGCAACAAGATTGTATATAAAAACATGGTCGGTAAGGAAGTCAGTCATACTGCGATCACAAACTCTTGATATTTATAAGAATATAAATTTTTTATAACGTTTTTTCAATCGCATAATATGAACGCCCATCAAGTAAATTTCATTGCAATTTAATATATTCTTTAATCTATAGTTTTACCATTTTAACGTTTATTTGTTTGGAATTAAAACGTATAAATTCAAAGTATTTATCATAAATAGTGTTTGAAAATAAAACAAATATTACAATAAAGATTATGATATATTTATACGTATACACATCTCAAAATGAGAATCGAGTTCCCGCCATCGAATAAGGATCAAAATGGTTTAAGAAATGAAAAAAGGTGGTAATATCCGGCGCGTATAGTCAAGCCATACCTGCCTTGCCGCTTAGCCTACCAGTCCATTCTCGCATCGCGCCCGAAACACGCGTCTACAACGTAACTCATCCCTCTCTCAATACGATACGAGACGTCAAAAAACTTATAAGAATTGTTTTTGTTTTACGTGATATTTAAAGTGAAAGAAATGCGCGTGTTAGCTTCTTTATTATTAGCATGGGTTGTTGCGGAAGTTCGCGGCGTTATTAGAACACCCCTAGAAGCCTTCAGGCCTTCAGGAGAACTTCATTATAAAAGACCTGATAAACTACCACTATTGTCTCACATATGGCCATCGACACCAATTAAAAGCTCGCTGAAAATTCTTTATCAAACTGGGGTAAGTTATAAACACATAATACATTTTTTTTATTTGTAAAATAGTAAACAAATAAATTATCGACAATTAAAATAATAATTGTCGATAATTAGTGAACTCATTTTAGCACCGTATGATAGTGTAGGGTCCGACTATATTGATAAACTTTATATTATGATATACTAATTGTGTAATTGCTCAAGATTATCTTACGAGGGCATATAAACAAAATTTTCATTGTCTCTCCTAGGTTACCCTTATCTGTAAGGTCTATCAATGAATAGTTCTATTATAATCCAGTTTAGGAAAGGCTCGTCAGCTACAAACTTAATCTACATGTATGAAAATAATAAACCTATTGTACAAATTTAAAAAGGATGAAGTTAGCTTCTATAAAAACCGTATATGTTTTTTTTTATATTAAGATAATGATTAAGATTTTAATTAAAATTAAGAGAGAGTTCCTCAAAATTGCAGACGTTTTTCATTTATCATTTTAAAGAGAGTGAGTGTTCAGCCGTTGGTCGTTTAACGCCTATGGTACAAAATCTAGGTTATACATTTTATCAACATAAATATTCTAAATAACAAGAAAAACAACGTTAATAAATGACAATTAAAGACAATTCAAGTATACTTTTATTAATTGATAGATGTAATGGATAACCTTTATTTTAGAATTAGATTTAAAATTCGTGACTCGTCATAAATAATCTGTATCCATTAGCGTTTATATTTGCGCCAGAATATGGATTATTAAACCAAATATAGCTAGCGTACGTGTAAAACCGCATCAATCATTTTTCCGTATACGAAAACTCATTTTATGATAGTGGCCACGTGTCAAGGGATTCTAAGAACTACATCATATACATGTACTTCTTATTTACGGATAATTGAGACAATTAAGTCGACAGCTGGCAAAGTTACGTATATAATGTACACGCAATCATTACCTACACACTAAAATTATACAACGTTTTGAACTTAGAAACATACGTGTAATAGAATTGCAAAAAAATAAATAAATCATTCGATACTAATACTTACACGTGCTCGTCTTCAAATAATAAATAAAACAGATAAACAGGAAGCCTATGATCGTTACGTTAATACAAAAATATAAATTAGATATAATTACACTCCGCACTTCAATAATAACTATTTTTAACAGAAGAAACACACGTTCCGGATGTCAAATCGTGTCAGTCATATTTTATAAAACATTGATTATCATTACCTATCATAATTTAAATTTGATTTCAGATAATAACCATTCGGGTATTCTGTGCCTATACGTTAGAATTTAAATATATTTAACTTGTACTTCAAAAGTCAACTGTTGGTCTTTGGGTTTGGAATCAGAATTGCATGGTAGTAGACGTCGACGGTGGAATTGTAAAGCTTTGGTGGGGCAGAGGCAATGATGCGTGGGCGCAGAGCCGTGCGTAACACCAGTGGCGGCAGGTGCTCATTCAGTCATTCTTATCTTGACAGCGTCGATGAGTAACGACGCCGGTAACCCGGGCCCGACCCGAGTGTGTGCTGAGATTTACAAAAAAGAAAAGTTTTTTATGTCATCGGCTTTAAGCTCATTCGTAACGGTAACCGTATTTTTGATCGTTCGTCTCTTTTTGGAATGGAATTTTAAGTTATCTTGTCGTTTATTCATATTAAGAACGAGCTTAAAGCTTGACAGATATACGAAGAACATAATTCATTTTTTTTTTGCTTAGAGCATTAAGAAAAGTCTATATTTTTATTAGATTCTTTTTTTGTGCTAAAAATATTATAATCTGACTCGTATACAATAATAATGATGATGATGATTGTCAAATACGACTTTTGGCATATTTACGAATTTTACACATCTGAATAAAATATTTTGCCCTCTAAAAATCGTTGTTTACAGTCTTGCTACAATAAGAATGTCGCGACCTCACAGTGGGGAGGACAAATTTTGCTTTGAATAGAATAATAGTAATGCAATTTAGTAGTACATAATTGATAATAGAGAAACAGCTAAATTGCAGAAACATTATATGTACTATATATGTTGGCATATGGTTAAATGTGCAAACATTTAGATGCATGAGTTCCCAACGGTTCAGATGTCATTTTATATTGACCTAAATTACACTGAGGCACACTTAGCGATTAAGTGTAAAATATATTGCGTAACGTTTATATTTGATGTCCGCACATTCTATTTATTTGTTACACGCAATAAAATCGCACGATGATCCAATATAATGTTTCTTCTTAGGATAAAAATATTTCCATGAATAGTCAGTAGAAAGATGTATGAAGGATTGTGTCGAAAGGGTGAAATTAGTCAACTATTATTCGGGAAGAGTCAGGTGTGGGTGGAGCACACTCAACAATAGTTATTAAGTGGAGGTAAAAAGAGTATGGAGTTTGACCTCAGTGTAATTAAGATATTGCTGACTCCAAATATATATTTTATAAAAACAAATAATCAACATTGCAACCAATAAAAATATCGTGTTTATAAAGACAGTGGGTGTTTTAACCACGCCAGGTGTTGTGTGGCTAGCATGCGGTTTGTGTTGAACATGAACCCAGCGTCTCCCGTTACGACCATACGGCCAATCACATCTGATCCGGTTCTGACCACGTCACCAAAATATAATCCAATTGGGTAAATACTTCATTACTACCCGTGAATGGACCTACCAATTCGTTGCATTTATCGTTGCGTATATTTTTGTTTATCACGGAATTTTTAAATGTATTTCCTACAATGCCGGGAAACAATGGGATGTAATAATTAATGAAACCAACGATGATAAATATCGGAACGAAACTCATCAAATTAACATATCAAAGCCGAATTTTTTTTCACACATCATTAATTAAAATCAAACGTCGTAAACAAGATTTCGATCAAGATAACGTATAAAGAATTCAGATACTTTAAAATACTTTGTCCCGCTTAAAATAACCATCTAATTGTTAAAAAGGAACGTTTAAGCGTTTTGTGGACAACGTAGTAGTCAATTCGTATGTTAATTATTAAGAAACAATGATTGTTGTAGACAGGCTGAGAATTCTTTGTACAATTTATTGTTATATGTAGAGAAAACATTTAAATCCAGTAGTAGGTGCTCAAGTTACGATAGCCACCGAAGTATCACACAAATTGTCGGAACAATTGTGTCGAGGAATCTTTATTACATATACAAATAAAATCTGGTACATTTTTAGCTGAAAAGTATCTTTTTTACATTTTGAAGAAGAAAAAAAGAAATGATAAACGAGTTCGTGATAAAGAAGTATTTTAGGTCCCGAACCAAGAATATTTCCAATAATGAAAACCGTGAAAAAACTAATAAGAGAGCACCCGGTCCTCCGAGCCCGAAGGGACACCTGTGTTACGCGACCGCGAGCAGATAAAAAATATAACCGTGTAATAATATACTTCTCTTATTTTAGTGACATAAAAAGCAAACCACAGACTGCATTTGTGTAGAGACGGATGAAAAACAACAAGTTTTGTGGTTTTATACGTGACAATCGAAATGAAAGCAATATCTAGAAATAAACAGTTCCTAAATAATAAAATATTTCAGATCGAAAGGTGTTATAGATTATAATTTACTAACACTAGCGTAGATAACAAACTTGTCAATATATATTTTTTCCAAATAAAATGCATAGCTCTATAGGAGCATCCCACTCAAGATTTAGTCGTAGTGCGTCGCATCCGCCTCCTCAAAAGGCTAAGAAGCCACGTGCGCTTTCAATAGGACTCAATGGGGTCTCCGGATGCTTTGCCTGTGACAATAAGGTCTGTATGTTTAGTCGTCCGCCTGTATTGCAACACAACCTATCTGCACTGAGTTATCATTGAACAGAATTTTAATTAACTTTCCACCTTCGTATTATAAACTACACAATAGAGTATATTATTACTCTTCCGCAGTATTGAGTTCATAAGTGATTATACCTACTTAAATTATAGTTGTCCTCAATGCTGTTGAGATCATACAATATAATAAAAATTAAAAAGTAAAATAAAAGACAGGCAACCGGATAAGTAATAATTGCACCAGCCGGGGGCTCTCAACAAATTGCCTTCGTAATAAATAACAAGTGTGTAAGCGGTGGCAGCCAGCGGTAATTACCTGGATTAGTAATTTATTTCTCAGCTACCTGTGTTCTCTGGTCGAGAGCTTGGGTCTTACATCCGGCCGTGTTCAGTCCAGTGCTAAGCCTCAGGCCTCTTGCCCGAAAATTAAATCGTATTTCCTCTTAAATTTCTTTATAATTAGTATCTGTTGATTTCATATTTTCCCTTAAGTGGATTATCTTATGAATAAACATCAAATGAAATGTCAAAAAAAACCAAGACCGTGTTAAAATGTATAAAGCCACGACATGTATTTTATTAAAACCCTGAGGTAAGAGTCGCGTGCAAAGGAAGCAGAGATCGATAGCAGGAGAGAGATAAATATAGAGAGAAGGTTGTGGAAGGTCGTGCGGGCAACAAATTATTTCATTAGAGTGGGCGCAGCGCGCGCGCAGCCACCTGTCCGCTGGACCGGATGCCGCACCCCTTCCCTCCTCCCCGAGAGCCAACTGATTTAGAACCTACGTCTGTCCCTACCCACCATCTGACCATTTTGGATAATATTTTGTTTAACGCACAAATGTAACTTTATTCTTACACAGGGGAATTTACATTATGCGTGGGCAATTGTTATTTTTTTATGGCCCAGCAGTAGCATTAGCATTCTGAGCGACAACAAAACTCCGTTAAATGAAACTCTTTATGAAATAAGTCAACAAGGTAGACATTGACTGTTTTGAGTCTTTTTTTTTCAATACACTGAGTTAATTCTTTGGTGTGAGCACAAAAGGGCCTATATCCGGTCGTCTTGAACGAGCCAGTTCCGCGAAAAAATCTATAGCACACAAGAAGCAGGAAGTATGTCCGGAACAACGTGTTTTTTTAGAATCTTTATATAGGGTTGTTAGTGTCACAAACCCAGTGCAAATATAACATATTGATAACGATACGATATTTGTAATATAAGAAACCACTAGACAGGATGACGCTGTCAACTATTATTATGCAAAGTTTATTTATTATGTTATCACTAAGCATTAGTAAATACACCTACACTGCACATTAATATACTTGCCTCGGCATGCATACATTAAAATAATAAATACCTTTCCGAAAATATTTTCATTTCTGGATGCTTAATAGTCAATTGTGATCAACCCTATAGACATGGGTGTATGCAAAAATAAAAAAAATATTCCCACACCTAACAGGTTGTCGAATGGAACGTCTTCCGGTCGGAAGTATAACCGATGGTCCTTTTGAGAGAGAAAAAAAGGTGAATGGATTCAATGCACACATGTCACTGGTATTGTTGTAGTAGAATGGACCAAGATTTTGTCCTATGGTGTACGATTAATATCTTACGGATGTTGTTATATAGTACGAACCTTTATGAGGCAACAAGGTGTCCTAATAATCGGTTTCATATAGCAGGTGTTCAAAATATAATTTTCCCATGACTTCTTTGAATTAACTGCTTTTTATATTCCCTTGAATTCATAATTGGTAATGAAACTTGTGGTGGCTTAATTCTCAGTATTGGATGTTTTATTCAATTCCAATGTGATTTTAGTTGTTGTTTTGTAACGTTTCTTAGAACACTTGTATTTGAGTTGCTTTTCTTTTGTATAAAATTTTAAATACATAGATGTAACACTGTGGTTTCTGTAGTTAGGTATAACTTTGGTTGCGGCTATATGTTAGGCTTTCATTTCTAACGTAACAAATTTCTTTTATTTCCAGAGCTCCGAGGAAGATTTGCCGGCGTGTCGACCCAGACAGGTCTGCAGTAAGGTCGATTTGTATGATGTCACGCAACCCTGGATTGAGAGAAAATGTCGATGTATAGGACATAGGCCTTGTTCGAGGTAATTACATTTACTATTAAAAACTTGTTAGTGCAAGTGTATATAAAATACAAATGAGGTCTTTTAAATATGTTTTGCATAATAATAATTATAATATTAGCTTCTAAATATCTTAAGATAGATAAATATAATTTATTTTATAATTCCAGTTTACTATTACCGGACGACAACCACACTCTGGCTGATAAAACTACACTGTACAAAACTTGCGAGCCAGTTAAGAGGTTACCCAAATGTCGCTATTTCAAGGACGCTGCTTGGACTCTTTTCTCATTCCCTGATTCAAATGCTACTCAACAAATTGTTAACTGCCATTGTCCTAAGATGTCAGTCACCTATTTGTTAAAGAAACTACCATATACGACACCTAGCGGCCAACAAGGAAATCAGTACCAATTCGCGTGCTCACCTCAAAGTGTAAGTACAGCCTTTATAAACTCTAACCTAGTTCCTCTAGATCTCAGTAGGTGGCGCTGATAATAAGTTCAAATACACCTATTAAAAATGTTACCACCCTTACTTATCTACCTTAATTTGAGTAATAAAATGTAATAATTCTAATTGTAATGTCATTTACAGAGGCTGAGATGTTCACGTAAGGAGCCTTGCCGACTGTTCAGCGTACGTCGTCGTCACGAGCAAATTGACGAGGTGAACGCCAGCACAATATGCCAATGCCCACGCGAGCATTCTTGCCCAAGACACCACACGGAACCTGGCGTACTTTCTGGTGTTACTTATGCTGCAGAGGATATCCGCACATACCATGGTTATTGTATGCCTGAACCACCAGAAACGTATAGGTTCGTTGGGGACAAAGACTGAATAACTGTAGAACTGTTTTGATATAACTTCTAGCCATGATTATGAAGATATGTTAAACTTGTTTAAAATATTAATGTTTAAAAAAAGAAGAAATGTTGGTTTTGTTTATTGATTAGATGGCTTAGTTTTTTTTTGTTAATTATAGAAGTCATTATTGATCAATGTTTATATAATTTGAGTTGTTTAATATTTCAATTTTAAACTATTTTTGATTATGATTAGGTACGGAACATCCTACACCTGATTAGTACAAATGTTCACATCGAATTAATTTAAGTTTATAACAAAATCGCAATTTTGTTTTTTAGGTTTATTACAAGGAAATTTGTATACATGTAGTATACAAATGTGTTTCAATTACGAACGAGATAATGCTTTAATACGATTCCCTATTAGATCATAATTAAGAATATTATATTGTTTTTTGCCAATGTCCCAGTTACGTACAATATTTATTGATGCTGTACAAAAAAAATATATTCGCATCTTGTTTTGTTTTATGCATGTATATACAATGTTTAACTACAAGAGGCATTCCAAAAGTTTAATTATTATTTTTTAAATCTTTACAATTGATTTTTCCGTGGCTCGAAACTATAGGAAATTTATACTTTTTTGAAGACACTATTATTGTTTGTTACAAATTTTCTATGGTTGATTGTTTTGTATTCATGTCTGTTTTGAATATTTGTCTGTGTTGAATATGCGCCACGTATATTTTAATTTATTTTTTATTCTAAGGAAGAGTCGGTTATGAAGTGAATCAATTATGTTACGTGAACTTGCCATAACGTATTGTGTTACGTTTCTCGCGTCTTCCATTTCAAGTCAAAAAGACAGTAGTCTTTGAGTTTGTTTTAAGCAATTGTATAATAATTTGTTATGCAAAAAAGATTTTTTATATGCCATATGATAAAGTTTTTATGTTTGTATTTCTTTTTTATTATTTGAGAGCTTGTTTAAAGTCTTTGCTTATCCCTTGGGATGTTTGCAATTCTGAGTATTAATAAGGCGGAAGTTATTATTTTTTATTAATATTTTTGTATGAAAATGTATTTATGTAAATATGATTCATGTTGATGTTATGTAGAAATAATACTTATATTTTGTAGTATGTCTTCCTTTATTGTTTTAAATAAGAATGTCGTATAAGTTAAATTATTGAGACAAAAGCTAATAAAATCATTGAACTATAAAATAGTTTTTCAATTGTTGTATAATACATTTCCCATCTTACAAACAAAACATTAATATCCTATTCAGAAGTCAGACCATGAATACGCAATGTATTGCGTATTTTATAAAAAAAAGTGTGCAAAAGTTATTACACCCCTTCCTTATCGTAATAATTATTTAATTTCATTATAATTGAAACATTACAAGCGTCACATATGATTGCACTTAATTAAGGTGGGAAGGCTCGCTGGCCGCTGCCTATGTCTTGCAAACGTATTAGCCCTTTGTGAAAGCATTCACTACAATCAGATCTAATCCAAGCGGAACTAATCAAAAATTACTATTTAATAACTACGGCGACTCCTGCGCTCAATGAACTAAGCGTAACAATAAGAAAAAATAAATAAATTTATGTGATGTCTTGTCAAGTCTAATGGGGAACACTTTGTGATGCATTTCTATAAAAAGCGAATGTTTTGTATAAGAAAATCCTATTAAAATGTAATAAAAACATCATGTCCGTTGGGTATTAAGTGAGTTAATTATGTATGGAATTTAAAACGAATAACGATGCTTGTTTAACTTTTTATAAGAAAACATACTACCTCAGTAAATTTAATTTAGATATATCAACACTTGGAATATTTTTGTCTAGACAGTTATAGTGCCACATTTTTTAATAGCAAAAAAAGATAGAATCCCACGAAACTGTTACACACGTTTACTAAAAATGCTTTTAAGAGTTATGTGTGGGTTAGTTACTGTGATTCCATTTTTGATTTTAAAGAACTGGAAAGTACAGTCAATCAGTATTAAAGTTTATGAGCGAGTCATTTAAGTTTCTTAAGTGCAAGACTACAGCAATCTAGGCCTTCAATCGCCATCTATAACAATCGATACAGTTACCACACCACGATTTTCCTGAATTAAACAGTAATTGTACTAACGTCATTTCAATACTTCGTGATTGCTGAACTTTATTTGAGAAGGTTCTGAGAGTGCAGACGGAAAAAGAACACTGAATTTTAATCTATTAAATCTAAGGTTGAAATTGTATCGAATGTGTATTCAGTTGGAACGATAGCAAAGAAAACGGAACGCATCTCAGTCTATGAGAACAATGCATCACGGCAGGGGTCCAGTTAGAGTTATCACAAAAGATACGACAAATGTAAACATGCCCTGAGAATTATGATCTTTATTTGTGGTATCCTTAGAATTTATTCAATATTAAAGCTCAGTCACGGCCAATAGTAAAAGTAAGTAAATAGAATGACTTGCTATCTATCGATTGGTTTTACTAATTTAGACTTTTGCCGAGTTCTAAATTCAAAGTACCTCTTATGATTTTTACAATTTTACATAAAACATCAATATTTGAAAATTCTCATATATGGAACTTTCTCTAATAAGAATATGGACAACACTAGACGAATTACGGTTGAACATAATGTGGAAGTCATTTGACATATGAGGAGTAATATAACTTGGTGTCTAGGATTGTGTAAAAAAAGAAGCAGGCGCTGTATCTTGACCTTCATACACTGTATTTTTAAGCGCACTAAAATCAAGAACCACCAGTTTGTTTAATAATAAAAGAAGGACAATATGTTACGGACAATAGAATGTTACAATAAATCCGCTGTAGTAGTTATTTACATTTCCAACTATGTTATATATTTCAACACACAAAGTTGTTAATAACTATATTATGAGGATAAAATACCATGATGGGTGGTCCTTAATGGCTCGACCGTTGCAAGATGTCTGTCTAAGATGATGGGCACAACGGTGTACTCTTACAATTCGCAACAAAGACAGCGCAAAGGGCTTAATGAACTTGCAGTGTTTAAAATGTTACGCTTTATTAAAATTACTTTATAAACCTTTACTAATATATACTATATACTAATACTTTATAAATATTATATTTCGGAATGCACATCTCGTACTCTAATCACATAAACGGCCGTATGAATTTCGAATACATGAAAATACATTCTATAATTTAAAACCATAATATAGATTTATACGGCTCGATAACCGCTTGATAGAAGGAGTAAAAATATTAACATAGATAAATGTGACACCTATATTGAAATTTATTGAAAAACGTTTATTAGTTTAGACATAACCAAAGACGTTGTCCATTAAATATCCTATAAGGAAACTTTTATGAGTTTATTATAGTAGTTGGAAAATCGCGTATGAATAAAATGATGGTAATAAACCCTTTATACGTGCAAGTCTGCAAAATTAACTGATGTCAGCGATGAATGCGTGCCTTTTGATTCCATCTTCATTAATACCCCTTTCTAAGTTTGTGAAACTGCAACAGCATGCAAAACCCTTTGCATTACAACTGTATAGATATTTTAATTTGATTTTCCACATTGCTTTTTAATCCGATTTATTTACTACGAAATACTAAAACATAATTTCTTATTAGTTTCATTGATACGAAACTTTTAAACGTAGATTAGTGAGTACACTTCTATATATTTCATGTGTACTTAAGATAAAATATTATCACGCTATAATATGCACGATATTCTACTTTGCATTCGTCAAGTTATTTAACATGGGAGTATTTACGCACCATGCACTCGACTTGACATTATAATATATGACCAAAATGGAGAACTACTGTTATGTATATTTAAAACGACCCTATAAACATTAATAACGGTATCAATTTAAACTCTAAGATCAAGGTTATAAGGGTTATATTTCTACTTTTTTTCATACGATAGCATGATATGTGATAACATAGATACCATAGGTCAAGGAGCTCTCACGAGCGAAGTCTGTTCTGCAAGCGAAGGACTGCGTGGAGGGCGGGTTACAATAACAATTACTAACAGAACTGTTTGATCAGTTTCTCAACACAAATGCAAATTGAAAATAATGCATTCTTAACATAATAACAATTTTGTTTATAGTACAATTCAATCAACTAAGATCACGATTGCCAACAAACGTAAATGAAAGGAGGTAATTTCTAAATGCGATCAAGTCCGTAATCTTACTGTATATGTAGATCATTATGAATCTTCAGTGAAGGTAAAATGGTTATCCATCGCTGTTGACAAGAGCTGATGATGACAGCTAAACCGGAACTATTTAAATTAAAACTATTAGCAGATAATCTCGGTTATATAGTTAATGACAAAATATTATAGACACATTTTAATTTTAAAGAATAAAAGTTATGAAGTTTATAATCGTAGTCGTCGTTTTAGTTACTGTAATGCATCATACTCGCTTGTGGCAATAAGCATTCAAGTTTGCTTGTACATTTTCAAAATCTAATTTAATGAAGAGTAACGGATTCACCTCAGACACTCGTTTCCTAGTGACATACAAAAACCAAAACCATTATAACAATTTTAATCATCGTCATTATTAAATTTTTTACCCAAATCACATTATAATTCACATTTTGTAAAATAAAGTTAAAAAAATCTCCCAGTTTTTTTGACGATAGCTCATCAATGGATACAATTTCCCAAGTACCGGTAGATTATTTGCCGGAGCAAAGAGCTGAATAATTTATACGAACTTACAGGTTATTATTATGTGTTCGTATTCTAACTTATAGAAAATTGGTCATTTTTTATTATAACGCAAATACTAAGCTATGCACGTAATCGACTCTGATCATGTAAAATTCATACGTACAGAAGCAAGTAGACTACACCGCACATTCTAAGTGACATACGCGTAATTTCGATATTTGTTATTAACTCTGTTGAGAATATGAATGTATGCATAGTCTATCTTGAGAGAGAATATGATTTTGACGTTGTCTTGTTCGGTTTGTCGTGAATAAATTGATAAATTCGATAAATTGTGTTTACAAATATAAACTAAAAATACTCATTATCTCATTGCCTGTGATTTCCCCCAACAAACTCCATGAAGAGAATGAGCGAGAGTAATTTACATCCTAAAATCATAGACGCGTTGAAACCCCAACTCTAACAAACTATCAGACAGGGTACCATTAACTTTTACCGTCAAGGGTTGAATTAAAAATCATCAAGGATATTTATAAATTAATAAAATAATAACAAGACGATAAAAATTCGAAAATTTAAAAAAAAAACAAATATATTAAGTTGTAGTAAATTCGAATTAAATTGTAAAAATAAACATGATCAAAACCATATTATTAGTCTTCTAAAAAAATATAACAAAATTTTATGAATTATTTGCTTTTATTGACAGTAATCATGTCTGCATATGTTAATGTTAGAAATTAAAAAAAAAAGTATATTATTATACAAATATATTTCATATCATATCTTAATTTGTAAAGATATCAAAGAAAATGTAAAGTAACAATTATTAAGAATTCAATGCTCATTCAGAACTAGTTGTTACCTTATTTATTACTCGTCAACCAGTAGGCAGGCATGAATAGCGAATAAATCGTCAATGACTTCGATGTTCATTATAATAGATAAGAAAAGACATCTTTAAAGTTTTCGAAAGTCGATATTGTTCGAAGAAATTAACGGGCATTAGAAATTAGTTTATTTTTAAATGCAGCAACAAATTGTCTTATTATACTATACTTTTAAAATACGTATACTTTTTAACTGTTAATTTTGTATCAATTTATTATACTTGATTGTTAGTATACAAAACAGTTTATATCATTCGTATTTGGCGTCGAATATGCTTCAGAGACGTGTATCATGAAATGAAATCGGTCCAGCAACATTTGTTTAACCAGAATAATCCCAAATTTATAGAAAACACCCTCTATCACACCAATTTAAATTTTTATACAAGACAAGATAATTTAATAAGTCAATCTAGAGAATATTTGACACGAATTCAATGAATTGAGAAAAAGTAAATAGTCCGACCATGCAGAAAAATGATAATTGATTAGGAAGTTGTTTAATAAATGATGGTAGAATGATTAATGGAATTTTTACTTTGACAAATAAGACGCGGTGAAATTAATTTGTACGGGTCGTTTGTTTTGTGAGCCATAATCAATATCAACTAATTTGGACTTTAATTCGACGTATATATGTTTAGTAATTTCAAGAACTGAAATAAAGATTTGCTTATGTGTTATTATTATTATTATTATTATTAAAACAATTAAGCGAATACAAAAAGAAGCATAAAGTTGTACGTAAATTACAGTTTTGTATAATGGCGATCGTTGGCGTCGATTTTTTGGCAGTTTATTGCGGTGTTTTCGGACGCTCGAATTAAACTGTGAGACCAGAGAAAATGTCAAACTCCGTTAACCGCACAAGTGGAGCGACATCGTTGTAGAAGCATAAGTCACCGGCCGGATGTGCCCCTAGTTATGCTCATTATGGACTAAAGACATTACTTTAAATAAAGTTACTTTCGCTAAAGAAATGTCATTTAAATATGACGTTATTTAAATTTAATATAGTTAGCGCCTTTCCAATTAATACATTTATTATATCTTTTTAATATTTGTTATATTTTGTGTTTATTTCAAGTTTCAAGCTATCCTTTTCTTCTGTTAAAAGTTTATTGATCGATAAATACGTTTATCATATTGAATTCTATAGTTGAATTATACCACATCAAAGCCTTTACTTTTTATATAAATCTAAACTAGATATGCACAAAAAAGTTTAGAAAAAAGGAACAAAATTCGGCGAGGCCTCCTCACGTATTAACAACTCCACGTTGCACGTCGTAACTCTAAACTGAGTGTTTGTCGTTTATTTTCCTGCGAACTAGAAGTAGGCTTCTGAGTTTTTGCTTGAGAACATTTACTTACTTGTCATCACATTGAAAGTTCTTACACTTTAACATGCTCAATATGTGGCAGAATTCGGTTTGATTCATTGGATTATTTTTTTTACACGCAGATTATATGAAATTTAATGTAGCAACCTATCATACTTTAATGACAATATAATGAAACGATACAGAAGAAAAATCACTGCATCACTTCATAAGCGGACTCCCTGCCGATTCAAGTGGGTAACTATATAAATATCTAACAGAGTTAAACCTAATTATATTTATAATCAACTAATGTACCTGTATATATATTTTTTCTTATAATTCATACAAGACAACCATAAATATTATGATATTTAATTGTGTTCAGTATGTATGTTGCGATGGTTGAGGGCGAGATAAGTGGGTGAGCGGTGGATCGTAGTAAGCAACTGCAAAGCGCAAGCGCAGTCCCGCTCGCATCGCCGTCGCGGTCGCACGCGCAACCTGCGCCATGGATCCTCGACAAATCGTTCTCCTCGTTGCGCTGACATTAGTTACGGTAGCCGCAGAAACACCGCGTCCGCGTCTTATAGACTTCAATCCTTGGGCATGGCTTCCGACAAATAGGAATCGTTCACCCACTATCATGGATTACTTCTTCCCACCTTCCAGAACCCCTAAACATAGCATTTTAGATCCACCGGCGGATCGCACCCCACCAGATTCCATAGTCTCTCAACCCTCCCAAGAAAAAACCACACCTGAAATGCTGACCACCGTTTCTACTAGGAAATCTTCATCTACGGCCGGGAAAACTAAATCTACATCAGCGGCTACTATAGAAAGTGTACCCTTCACTGCTACCATACCTCCCATAACGAAAAAACATAGTCCAAAAACAAGTGCACCCCCTATCACTACTATTGAGGTTAAAAAACATAGTCAAAAAACTAGTGCTGCTCCTGAAACTACAATCGACATAAAAACTACACAAGCTCTGAAAATAGATAAAAATAGTGCCTTTACGACAACAAGTACATCTTCATCAACTGCTAAACCAACAAAGCGATACACCATTCGCCCCGTAATTAAAAATACTGAAAAGCCTACAGTTACTCAAACTGAAACTACTCTGAATACAGAAAGCGACAGTACTGAAACTGAGGGTGACATCACCGACACTACGGGCACCACGTATTCTGGTACTGGAAAGGATACTTGGCCCACTTTGAGTACAGTTTCGGAGTCACGCTCTACAGATATAGGCAGTGGCACTACTTTGACGGTGGAAACCAGCACTGGTACATCTGACGCTACTGCTGCTGATGCCGCTGATAGTCGCGAGGGGTATCTACCACTGAGGGATAAGCCGCAACAAACAAAAGTCAAAATCAACGATCAAACTAAAAAAGAGGTCAGTACACTTTTATTAGAACGATAATTAAATATTCCTTATAAACATACTTATTTCGCATAATTAATGGAAACCAATAATACTTATAAATCAGAGAACTGTATTTAATCTGAACACATCTAAATGTAAATTTACTAAGCGAAGGTGCAAATGTACATTTGTTTTTATCGGCCAATGGTATCGCCTACATAATACGAGTATACATAAATTCAAACTAATGAGCCCTTTGGAGAAAGGTTATAGTAGCATTTACTGGGGTGCTGACTTTCCCACATTACAGTGCAAATAGATGCATTATTTAAAGCAAGACGATCGGCGCCCGAGGCAATAAAAATAACAATAATCATACAGACTACGCGGTGAATTGACTCTTTGCTCCTGAAACAATTGTTGCGAGCAGAAACTACATTTAAATGGTGTGTGTTATTTTAGGGTTATACTCTTCAATGGTATGCCCTATATGCATCGCTCTAACGGTCTGGATTAATAAAATTACGATATATAAATTAAATTCACATTAACAAAAAATATTATCTAAAGAAATTTATATGGACTTTTAATTGTTTATAAATTGTTGAAGAATTACTTCTTTCGTTGATTACACATGCAAAAAAAAGAAACACGTAATTGCTGGGCAAACTAATCTATTTACATTTTCATTATTGCTTTAATGAATAGCTTATTTATAACCTGCTGACTCGTAGATAAAAACTATGGAATCACATAAGAACGTATCAAGTTCACGCATGGAGCAAAAAAGTCTGCACATAGAACCAGTCAGTATCTATTATCTACTTCCGATAGACAGATACAATACTTTCGTTGATATTTTTGTTGAGAAAATCGTCATGACGACTACAATCCAGACAAGAAAAAAATAATAATTGTTTTGAAGACACTACGCGAGGCGGGACTTTCGTATCATTAGTCAGTTTGTGGTCACTGAATCGTCCGCAAATTGAGATAGAAGGAATTTGGTTTGGTTTAAGAGACAGTATATTTTGAAAGTCAGTTAACTTTCACTTTTATGCAGGCGACGGTATTGCATGAATGTGCATTTTCCATGTACTTAAAGCGTTTATGGGTGTTTAACTATAATTGTTTCTATTAGTACGCATTTAGAATTGAAGAATTTAAAAAAACAATTACACTTTTGCTATAAGATCTCATTAATATATACTATTGTGTGTACGACGTCATAATAACCCTTAATAATTACTGACGCAGCTACCGTTTTCAAACTAGAAAAGCGTGGGTTAGTGGCGTCTTTCCTTATTCTTGCATATTAATAAAACGGGCTGTCAGGGCAGCGCTTACGACTAGTGACTGCCGCCGGCCGCTGCTGGAAGTAATGACAGTGGTCGGTTGCGCGTGCTCCGTACTATCTCCTACCATTTGCATTTTAAATATTCATATCTAACGACTAAAATTATTTATCCTTTAGAACTATCTTCCGTGCAGTAATGGCGCTTTTACCACAATTTTATGTATGACGATTGTAAAGAGCCATCTAGCTATTAAGAAAAAAAATGTACGGGTTGTTACGCTTACATGAAAGTAATTATGAATTACTAAAAAATCACGCACGAATATTTATACTATGCATTCCATAAACCAATTCCACTTCCACTATAACTTTAGGTACTAATAATCTCTGCAATTTGTATGAGGTTAATTCTATAATTATCATTGTGCGCTTGTGAAAGACAAATTTTATGTCTTGTAGAGATCATGTTCATTGAACTTAAAAGGCAATGCGAGTGAGAAAGCACAAACGGAATGGGAGTAACGCAAGTACTGGCATCCCATAAATGGATTTTTATTGCTAAGAGAATTGTGATTACTATAAGCCGTTATAAATTTCATAGGGAAGTTCCCAATATGACACATTCAATTGATTCATGAAGTGTTAAATTTGACACATTAATTTTCTAAACGCCACATGGGGTTTTATTGTTTTTATCACCTACCAGTAACGTATACTTGATTTGAAATTTCAACTAATTTAAAAGTTATCGAAACCATGGAAAATAATCAAAATGTAAGTTTATTTATATATTGATTATAATCTTATTATGCATGCAGTAAGAACAGTTATTTGTTTGCATACAAAAATTTTAGACGTCCAATGAATGCATCAATTTGGAAGGTAAAATTAATAGACACGACACTCGTTTAACATGTGATAAATAATTCAAAGTTCGTCTCTCAAACATGTTCAATTAATCAGTGCGCAATGCAGGTAGAAAGTGGATAGGTAAGGAATTTATTCCAATATTCACGAGGAAAATGCAAGAGAAAGGAACTAGAAACTAAGCTGTGCCTTACTATATTTCTATGTTTAGATTAAGAGCTTAATAAATTTCCTACGTAAGTGTCAATTATATAGACGACTATTATACATAACGGATTCTTAGGTAATTTAACTATGTATATAAATTATTAATTCTGTACATAAAAGCGTTCAAGCGTAAAGCGCTTTGAAGCAAAACAAATTTAAAAGATCCCGAGAACGTAATCTCAAATTACATAAAACTACAAGATTAGAATTAGCGAATGCTCGAAATGAGAACAAAAAAATACACTAAAAATGAATTGCGATTATCAACAGATATAAAACGTGATGCGTAACGAATAAAAATTCGTGACAAGTCTTATATGCGACCAATTAAATTTATTACATTTAACACTTTACTTTCTTTTAATGCTTTTTGTACGAATTTATTGCATAACATTTCTTATGACTTCTCGAGCCCGTTTGTACTCAAAAAAACATCTTAAGCTTTGTCAATACTATTAAATTTTAAATTACTACAATATCAAGTAAAAACATTTCTTACAATACTTTACAAAAAATTAAAGAAGCCGTCGCTGATAATAAACAGCATCTAGATTCAACGCGACACCTCTAATTATACGGAAAAAGCGCAAAACCGCGTCCCATACAAGTTTTGCAATGCGTTGTAATTTTCTCTACATGCTACGTGCAATCTATATTAATAACCACATTTTTAATCAAAAATCGCGACGAAATCAACAATTATATTTCAACATAATTCTTGCAATCTCCAACTAAAAGAGCGGAATCTTTATGATTGTTTTATTTTAAAAGAAAACATATGATTAGTTAAGCTATATTCTTTTCCAATAGGCAAAGTCGATTAGCTCAGTATGCGTTTAGTAAATTGCTAGGCACAACCCATCAGCGTAAGAAGTCTACACCACGTAGCAATTTATGCGTGCATGCGTCCGATGTTGACGCGAAGTTCAAGGTCTCCCATTATGTAAGTCCACCTGCATTGATCGATTACTGTTTACGATTGAGGAGTGAGCTCTCTTTAACGTGTTTTTTGATGTTTAATATTTACACGAAATATTGCGTAATATTAAAAAATCATTTCGATAGAGTATAGTTTTTTAGAGACAGTTAAGGAAAATACCTAATGGAATTTACTAATTAGAAAGACATTATGCGGCATACTATCGCGCATATTTTGATTAAAGGAAACGGAGCTTGCAAAAGCTTTGCATTCATTGTGGTCGCGACGATATGCCGCTTTTTAAAAATTAGCAAATTAGCAACTTGACTAATATATAGTTTGCTGAGGTTGGATTGTTTATCCTTTGACTCTCAAGCTAACAGTGTCTAATGGTCTTAAATGAATAAACGCTATTTTTATATTTTATTACATCGGATTTAGATAAATTCCCAATAAAATCTGAATTACTTCATAATTTTGCGCGAGGAACATTCATTGAAGCAGATACTAGAGAACTTACGAATTAGCAAAGCATGTTACATCATAGGCTTTCAAGAATTAAAAAAATAATTTAGTTATATTCGACCGCTGAAAATAAGCTCGTTAATATACATTTTATAAATATAAGGAAAACGCAGTTTGCTGTAAATAATCGAGTAAACGGTAAAGTGAGCAAGATTCACGATATACTTTAGCTGTTAAGAAGATTGATTGAGACAGCGCAAACTAACGCAGACACAACAGCGCGTTGTTACGCGATCTTGCGTCTAATGACATAAACGATTCGCCGGACCAATTAAGGATACCATAATATAACACAACTTATGCAGATCCGCTACACTTGAACATACGCACGCGATTCCCTCACGCGATATAGGTAGGAAACGGCTTTAAGATAAGTTACCGTTTTGAAGAACAGATCCACCTAACCGTTCCCGCTAAAATACACAGCAAATTCAACTAAGCTAATAACGGAATAACATCGCTAACAAGACAAAATTATTACTACACATATATCACATCTTGTAAAGATATGTTATTTGAAATTAAATAATGCGGCTAATGGCTATTAAATCCTATTACGAACAACGGTAAGTCGAGTACCACTTTCAGTTTACGAATTTCCTTCAATAAGGTTCGTTTATAATACAAATTGGCAGCGGGTTATCGAAATAACAACTAATATGTCTTCGCAAGAGTCTAATCTGTATTTACAAATGTATTAAGAGATCTTTTAAGACGTCTTCTTTTTCTCATGAGGTTTACCATAGCGTTTATTTTCATCAATTAGCAACCTTGAGGAAGGTGTCGTGGTCACAGCTGCAAAGCTTTCTAATAGTCGGATTAAATAATAAATCAAAATATAGCGATAGTATTTTAAATTAGATACATTACATTTGTGGATACCCTTAGACGTTTTTTTCTAATTCTCTGTGAAAAAGGAGTTTTTTTTCTTATTTGCATATAAGTGACGGCCTTATTGGTTAGAGTACTAAACAGTACAAAAAAGAATAGAGGTACAAACAATAGACTATAATTATGTTATAATAATATCATATCATTATATATAAAATAAACAAATGTTAGGTATAATACCATCAAATTGAACTTGATACCATGTAATTTGCCTGTTTAAAGCATACATATATTATAATATGATTAAACACGAAATCTTCTTAGAATTGTTTAGCTATTATCGGTTTCAACAAATTGGGATATTCGTGTCTATACAACATATGCAACTAATGCAATATAAATGTTTACGCGTTTCATAGCTAACTTATAGTTAAACTGAAATAATACATAATCGTCATTCAGTAGCAATTATCGCCGTGCTGGGCGCTAGACATTGGAAATGACTTGTTAGCGCTACAGAAAAAAACGAATAAAAGTGAATAACATACTGTTGATACAAGAGTGCCAATTATTACAAAGCCCATGCGAAATTGTCGCCTACAGCGGAAGAAATAACTTGTTTAAATACGACTTGATTGCACCACAGTGAATACGCCATTAATAATAATTTAGGTATATATTATATATACTATGTCTAAATTACAATATAATAAATGTATTGAAAGCGAATCAAACAATGATATGTTAGAAAGTGTTAAAATTAATTCAGCGATATTAATATCTAATCAAGTTTTGTGTTTACTTCTTTATTGAATGCGTGACGAATTCACACAGCAGGAGGTATGCACTCGGCTTATTTTATTTTGGTTTGTTTCGTAATTAACTTAAATCATTTAGATTGTGTGCGATCGTCTAATTTTATGCAGTTTCATGTTCATTGCGGTAATAATTAATAACGAATAATGCCCTTTTATTAATAAATGTTTTGTTTTATTATTAAAGCAAAATTTAATTAATGGGCATAAACAGTGCACGCGCAACAAAAACACATGATAAAGTGCTTTCTAATAGTAAGTTTTGAGACGCGCCGCCTACTCTAACTGCGGGCGAGGGCGTGAAGGTCGAATGTTCTAAAACTCATTACTCATCACGGTGACAGGCAATTAAGAACACATTCCTTCAAAAGGAAAAACTTGACCTTAATTTGGGAATATTGAAAGTGGATGAAAAGCCTTGAAGTTTCAAAAGAAAGTTTGAAAGATAAAAGTCATATTTTGCCTTTAATTTAGGTAGGAGGACACTTTTATTTGCTCTAACCGTATCTAGGTTTGCTTATTTTGAACAGTAGTGGCGAATTGAATTAACACAGCAAGATATCAGCAATCGAACAAACATAAGCTTTCATTCCAAATATTGATGTTATTCCGAACGGGCTGCAGTGAGAACTAGATCACGTTAATTCAAAGCTCAATGTTTGTAGAAATCATTTTTACTTTCTGTAACACTCAATTATGTATTCGGAGCAAATAACACAGTAATGCGCACTCACATGTTTACTCGAACCTGTACTAAAAATAGATTTTGTCATAAGGTTCCAAGAAGAAACTTGGCTTTCACTATTAAAGAAAAATTTGCAATATAGAAAATAATATACCTATGGACGCAATTGATTTTAAGAGAAAGTGTCGAAGTTGTCGCTAGATTTTGAATGGTCCCGACATTTGACCGCCTTAGGTCCTGAGAATGAAAAAAATATCTGCTTTCATATAAAAGAAATGCAAAGAAGTAGTTTTGCTGAAAAAGATCGAGAAGGCTACTACCAAAAAAAAAATATAAAGCATGAAAATACTAAATTAATTGTAAAAAACGAAAAATCACGCAGATTTCAGACTCGAAAGACAGCAGCACTGGCGAAGGAACGAGTGCAAATACATATCTATGAAAAAAAAGAGAATATTTGCCGCGGTTAGAAGGAAAATAATTACAAAGCTCAACTAACAGAAGCTTGGCTACAATGCGTCTTATGTAAATTATGGGTACATGAGAACTGCACAGAATTTGATAACATGTGCTCTATTTGTGGAAATGATAAAAATAGAAACCTGAAAAAAGGAGACGATGAAGACAGAAGAGAAAAAAAATACTGGCCATCTCTCCTATACAGTCTAGGAGAGATGGCCAATCGACTTTTTTGTTTAAAAAGTTTTTTTAATATGTTCTTTTAATTATATGAGTAATTCTTGCTGATTTTCATTTGAAGAGATAATTAAAGTATATGATAAAAAATATCTGATTATTTTATTCACCGTAGTTTTTTTTCTACCAAGCCATAAAAAAACTATGGCCATCTTTCCTAGACTTACCCTAGCAAAAATACGAAGCGTTTACTTTGCGACGTAGCGAAGTATATAGATTTTAATAAATAATTATTAAAATAACTAGGTAGTAACTTTTATCGACAGTTCGTAGGTAGTAATTTTAGAAGAAAAGTGAAACAAATTAAAATCACATTAACGTGCTCAAATTGAGTCTACGCATGCACTTTGTTGAAAATTATTCCGCCTTTTTCATGTATAGAATTGATTGGAGTAAATAAACACGAAATATATTTTAAATGTATTATTATTAAATGAAAAAATTACATTGAAATTGGACAACTAATTAAATAAGAATAAAAATAAATATATACAATATTTTATACTAGGAATCGAGCCCAGACCTGCATAACAGGTGGACTAAAAAAGGCTATTAGAGCCCTCATCAGTCTGCCAACCACTTTATGTAGTATCTAGTATTGTACATCAAATCCTTTTCATAACAAAAGCAGAGGCAAAAGAATAACTCACGACATGGAGAGCAAATGTAAA